>OX578137.1:91449532-91530126 GCA_951213105.1 Amaurobius ferox
TATTATGCATGATGCAATCAGACTTGAAAGTATTAATGCGTTGATTTCTTTTGAGGTGACCAATGACGACATTTCTGAAAATGTTTTTGGTCAAATTGGACCTCCAATCAATAATGCGGTTGATTTTTATATTGAAATTGTTTCTCTTGTCATATAAGACGGTATAAGTACCATATCTACTGTCATGTTTTAGTGTGATATCTAGAAAATCAACACTATCTTCCTCCTTACTTATATTCTCAATCAATTCCAGTTCTTTTGGATAAAAAGTAAAATCAAATTGGGGTGTATTCTTATATTGCCCAATAAGGACATCGTCAACGAAACGAAAATATGGCATTTCATGTAATATATGAGTGCCATTTTCAAATTTACGCAAGTATAGATCGGCGAGCAGGGATGAACATCCCCCTCCCATCGGAATACCCTTAACCTGTTTAAAATAGTTGGTGCCATCAAATAAGATGTTTTCAAACAACACAATGCGAATTAAGTCCTCGTATTTTCTGGAAATCTATATGAAAATCTATATGAAATTTTGAAGGAACTACATGAAATATATGACTTAAAAGAGCATATTACATTCAGAAAATACGAGGACTTAATTCGCATTGTGTTGTTTGAAAACATCTTATTTGATGGCACCAACTATTTTAAACAGGTTAAGGGTATTCCGATGGGAGGGGGATGTTCATCCCTGCTCGCCGATCTATACTTGCGTAAATTTGAAAATGGCACTCATATATTACATGAAATGCCATATTTTCGTTTCGTTGACGATGTCCTTATTGGGCAATATAAGAATACACCCCAATTTGATTTTACTTTTTATCCAAAAGAACTGGAATTGATTGAGAATATAAGTAAGGAGGAAGATAGTGTTGATTTTCTAGATATCACACTAAAACATGACAGTAGATATGGTACTTATACCGTCTTATATGACAAGAGAAACAATTTCAATATAAAAATCAACCGCATTATTGATTGGAGGTCCAATTTGACCAAAATCATTTTCAGAAATGTCGTCATTGGTCACCTCAAAAGAAATCAACGCATTAATACTTTCAAGTCTGATTGCATCATGCATAATAGGAATATTATGAAGGAGGCAATAAAACGTAATTATCCAATTGGCTTCCTGAAATGTTATTATAATTCCCTATTTAATACAAAAAAGGGAGAAAATGCTTACTTAAAGGATATGGCAGAGGTATAGAACGATGAAAGTGAAAATAACGAATAGCGCATGCGTGGACTTCTGTTATATATGATGCACTCCATCGTAACCGACAGGGGCATTTGCTGCATTTCCATTCTTTCCCTTGCGATCCTGGTCGATTCCTATTTGTTTTCTTTGCACTTTTTCGAGTGTTTTTGATTTGACACATTTACGGAAGTATGGCTACTGCATGGCATTGGTACCGTGAGTGTTGCCCGGGCATAAAAGCAGTCTTTTAAACGGGAAAGAGGGGTCGCCATCCCCCTCTACCATTTTATGCCTTGCATTTGGTCATTTCCCCTCTCTTTTTCATATGAATCTTATATATATATATATATATATATAATAATTGGACCTCCAATCAATTAATAATTTCAATATAAAAATCAACCGCATTATTGATTGGAGGTCCAATTTGACCAAAAACATTTTCAGAAATGTCGTCATTGGTCACCTCAATAGAAATCAACGCATTAATACTTTCAAGTCTGATTGCATCATGCATAATAGGAATATTATGAAGGAGGCAATAAAACGGAATTACCCAATTGGCTTCCTGAAATGTTATTATAATTCCTTATTTAATACAAAAAAGGGAGAAAATGCTTACTTAAAGGATATGGCAGAGGTATAGAACGATGAAAGTGATAATAACGAATAGCGCATGCGTGGACTTCTGTTATATATGATGCACTCCATCGTAACCGACAGGGGCATTTGCTGCATTTCCATTCTTTCCCTTGCGATCCTGGTCGATTCCTATTTGTTTTCTTTGCACTTTTTCGAGTGTTTTTGATTTGACACATTTACGGAAGTATGGCTTCTGCATGGCATTGGTACCGTGAGTGTTGCCCGGGCATAAAAGCAGTCTTTTAAACGGGAAAGAGGGGTCGCCATCCCCCTCTACCATTTTATGCCTTGCATTTGGTCATTTCCCCTCTCTTTTTCATATGAATCTTGTATGTTACTTTAGGAGAATGTGCTGCATTGCGCCAACTTCTGGAGAAAAATTGGATAACTGTGAAATAATTTTATTTTAATATGTTTACTATGCTATATATATATATATATATATATATATATATATATATATATATATATATATATATATATATATATATATATATTATATATATATATATATATATATATATATATATATATATATATATATATATATATATATATATATATATATATATATATATATATATATATATATATATATATATATATATATATATATATATATATATATATATATATATATATTATATATATATATATATATATATATATATATATATATATATATATATATATATATATATATATATATATTATATATATATATATATATATATATATATATATATTATATATATATATATATATATATTATATATATATATATATATATATTATATATATATATATATATATATTATATATATATATATATATATATTATATATATATATATATATATATATATATATATATATATATATATATATATATATATATATATATATATATATATATATATATATATATATATATATATATATATATATATATATATATTATATATATATATATATATATATATATATATATATATATATATATTATATATATATATATATATTATATATATATATATATATATATATTATATATATATATATATATATATTATATATATATATATATATATATATTATATATATATATATATATATATATTATATATATATATATATATATTATATATATATATATATATATATATATATATATATATATATATATATATATATATATATATATATATATATATATATATATATATATATATATATATATATATATATATATATATATATATATATATATATATATATATATATATATATATATATATATATATATATATATATTATATATATATATATATATATATATATATTATATATATATATATATATATATATATATATATATATATATATTATATTATATACATTATAAAACTTAAAAAATTTATTTTCAATTTTAGTGAACAGATTAAAAAGTTAAATGCAAAAAATAATTTATAATACAACTTGTAAAGCGCTATGCTGCAATATTTACATGTGTATTCCTATAAAAATTCCCAAAAAGGACAAGTAGCAATGTACTCGTTCAGATTCTAGATGTGTGACAGAAGTACCGGCCGGGGGGAGTTGCGACCTCCAGCCGTCACCTCCAAAAGAAAAGGCCGATCTACTTTCCCCCCCTTCACTTCGATACGTATGAGTCGTAGGCCCATGCTATTAGATCGAGCCTTCGACCTTCGAGACGTTTCGACCTCCGACCGAAGAATTCTCCCACACTTCTTGTTCCCTCGTGGTGGCTTACTTGCTTGTTCGTGTTGTGTTTCTTCGCATTATTATTTATTTGTGACAAGGGTGTATAAATGCTGTGTCCCGAATTGCATTTCTAATTATAGAAATGGACCCAAAAGAAGCATATTTAGATTTCCCCGGGACAATAATTTACAAATAAAATGGATGAATGTCATTAAACGTGCAGACTTTAAGCCTAACGAAAACTCCAGAGTAAGTAACAATATATGTCGTTTACATTTTATTAATTTTGAGACGATTTTTGTCTAAATCTGTGTTGCATGATGAGGAAAACAAAATTGTGCATTAGTATTATTTTTCGAATTGTGCAATCGTTATTATCACAGTATTAAGTAATTAATGATATCCTAACTACTTAAATCGTCTATTACATTTGTGTAAAATTCTGCTTATTAAAATTTAAGCAGTTTCTTTTTGTAATCTGAATAAACGTTGGGAATTTATTTAAAACAATAATTGATAGTCGTGCAAATCGTGTTTAAATATTGAAATGGACGATCCAAATTTTCTAATGTTAAATAATCATATTATATGCACTTTTTCATTAGAAAATGAATGGCACTCTTTTTAAATATTAGCAAGAGCCACTGAAATATTGCTTCATAAATACATTTATCAGAATGGTTATTTAAAATTATTAAATAAATTTTTTACACATGCTTATTATGTGATTATATATTGAATTTCATTAATCGAAAATGCATATTTTGTAAAGTTTTACATATTTTGTAAATTTTCGTGCTTACTAACTTGCCAATTTTAATTTATTTCATGTGATATTTATAAAAAGTCAATGGTATTTTATGTGAATTTTTTAAGTTTGCATAAAAAAAACATTTTTACTAATAAAGCTGCCAAATTTCAGTTTACGTGATGTTTATTAATCCCTAAAACACCCTATGAGTTTTTCTATTTATATATATATTTGGGGATTTTATGTACAATTATTAAAGGTTGGCATAGTATAAAAGATTCATCTTTGAATTTAAGGAATAAGCAATACTTTTTAGTGAAATATGACATAAGTAGAAATTTTAATTTTATAACGTGATTGGAATTGAAGTTATTTATTACCTTCACAGTTGTATTTAATATTCTGGTTAGTATGCACTGCTTTTTTGAACTGATGAGCGACACATATACCTTTCTTGAAGCAATTATAGTAACTTATTTTACATATATCCCCTATGTAGCAAGTATGAGGAATTTGTATGGTACTCATATTTCATTAATAATGCTTGTTCAAAATAAATAGTTGTAATGTATATAAATCTATGAGGTAAATAGTAATGATAAAGGCTTAAAACTAAAAATAATTTTGAGGTAGTAAATTCTAAAATTAATTTTTCTAGGTCTGTGAGGAACATTTTCTGCCTGAGGAGATTATAAGAACCTCGGAAGTATATGACAGTGTGAATGGTAAGCTTCTTTCTGCACCATTGAGTTGCCCAAGACTCAAAACGGATGCTGTGCCTTCTATATTTCTTGGATCCCCTGACTATTTAACTATACAGAAGAATGTGCGAGAAGGTCCTGAAGAAAAAAAGTTGAGACGAGAGATGCAGAATCTTGAACATGCTCTTGCAGAAAGTCTCGAAACTGCTACAGAATATGAAAAGGAGATAAGTTTTTCAAATTTTATTGAACTTTTAAAATGTCTGCATGAAAGTAAGTCAAAGATTTCATGGGATATTATTTGTAAGCAAGATTATGTTTTTATTTTTAAATTATCTGCACCTCCATCTCCTAAAATTATTAGTTCATTATTTATAAGTGAAAATTTAGAAGCATCAGTTGAGTTAAAAGGGATATCATTAAGTAAAGTTGGAACTTTCACTTTTCCTTGCAAAATAAGAAATATTAATGAAATTTTGTCTATTATTGAAACATTTGACAACATGGAATCTAATCCTACTAAACCTAATAGTATATCTTTCATAAATGATGTAGTAGCAATTCTAAAAAAATCTTATCCTGATAATATTACTTTGTATGAATTTATTCAAGAACAGTTAACAAATAGCATTTTATGCAATAACAAAAGGCATTATTCAACAAATATTTTAATTTTTTCATCTCTATTATTTTCCATATCTCCCCATTCTTATAAATTTATTCGCAGTTCTCAGAATGTAATTCTTCCCCACCCATCTACTATAAAGAGGTTATGCTCTAAATTCAACATGAAAGCAGAAAGTGAAGTAAGTGATAAAATTTTTTTATCTTATATGAAGCTCAAGTACAAACATTTGTCTGAAGAAGATCACATCATAACATTAATGATGGATGAGATTTACATTAAACCTTATTTTGACTTTAAAGGTGGTAATATTGTTGGCATTGCCTATAATAAAGATACCGCAGCCAGTACTGCACAAGTTTTTATGGTCAGTAGCCTATTTTCTACTTATAAAGATGTGTGTCATATTTTACCAGTTAAAAATATATGTGCTGATGAATTATTTATATTTTTGAAAAAATTAATTCTAGGTTTAGAAGATATTGGTTTTAAAGTTATTTGCATAGTTTCTGATAATAATTCTATAAATAAAAAAAGTGTTTCCTATTTTGCTAATCCTCCAAAATTTTCTATTTGTTATGAACATCCTTGTGATGCATCTCGTGTACTTTTTTATTGTATTGATTCTGTTCATATTTTAAAATGTATTAGAAATAATTGGATCAATCAGAAAGATGTAGATCAAACCATGTGTTTTCCAGGATTTGAGGATACAAGTAATAGAATTAAAGCAAGTTTTTCAACTTTAAAGACATTGCATAGAGCAGAAAGTGAGTATTTGGTTAAATTTGGTCATACTCTTACTTTAAAGGCATTATATCCTACTAGTATAGAAAGACAAAATGTTAAACTTGCTCTTAAAATTTTTAATGATCATGTCATTACTGGACTGGAAGAAGTTGCAGAAAAAGAAAATTTAAGTGAGTATTCTGATTGTGCTTCTTACATAAATTTTATATTGAAATGGTGGAAAATAATGAATGTGAAAACTTGTTTTAAAGGCATAAGTAAGAGGGATGTCTATCGAGAACCTTTATATGCTTCTGATACGGATGAACGGTATGTTTATTTACAAAAATTTTTGGTATGGTTAGATGCTTGGTCAGGTCCCGAATTTCAGCAAGGAAAATTGAGTCGAGAAACATTTTCTGCATTGTATCACACTACTTATGCTATGGTAGAATTAAGTAAGTTTTGCAGAAATGAGTTAAAGAAGGATTACATACTTCCAGGCAAAGTCCAGACTGATGAATTGGAACATAGGTTTGGTCAGTATCGCCAATTGGCTGGTTCTCAGTATTCTATTTCTCTTCGACAGGTGTATGAGACTGAAAATAGGTTAAGAATTTCTTCTACAATGGCGTTATCTTTAAAGTCTGTGCATTTCGGATCTTGTTCAATTGAGCCTTTTGTAGATTCTGATCATGATGATGATATTGAAGCTGTTTATACCCAAGTAAGCAATATTAGTGTTTCCTCTAATGATATTGAGAATGTTAATTGCAATTAACAATGTATGTCAGACATACATTGCTGGATACTGTGCGCATTCTGTTACGAAAAAGGTAAGTTGCTTTTCTTGTAAAAAAGTGCTTGTTTTAAATAAGAATTTGGATATATCTATGCTATCGGACAGTTTGATCACAAGACTTGATAGAGGAGGTTTAAGCTATCCCCGACCGGAGGTACTAAATGCTGTGTTATATAATTATGTTGTTATTAATAAATTAATTTCAGAAGAATATGAAAAAGAATTTTTACAATTAACAAGTCAGAGGAAAGCTGCTCTATTTACTACGTATGAGATATTGGAAGATCAAGACTTTGATTTGGATTTTGATAAGTGCTCGGAGGGTCATTCTTCACGTGAAATGATGAAGCAGGTACTTAAAGCATCTACGAATACATTTCTGAACAACTACTGCAAAAAAAGAAATGATGTTCTATCTACCAGTAAAAATAAGAGAAAATTAGAAACATTAGGTAAGTAGCCCAATTTGCATGTGACTGATGTGCATGGAATTGCTCAAACTTTTATACATTTGTAAAGGAGTGCATGAAATTAACAATTTTGCATGTTTTAACAATACTGCATCTAGTTAACACAGTGCAGGAAATAATTAATAGAACTAAATGTTTTTAACAGAAAGCATGAAATCTAACAGAATTGAATGTTGGTAGCAGAGTGCAGGAAATCTAAATATTTTGCATGTTTTTAATAGAATGCATGAAATTAAATAATTTTCCATGTTTATAACAGAGTGTATGAACCGTAACAGTTTGGCTAGTTTCTAACAGATTGCATGTAAACAGAGTGTATGGAATCAAACGCCTTTTAAGTACTTTCTGGTGCATAAAAATAAAAGGATTTCTAAAATTTCAGCAAACTTTCTAGTTCTTTTGCAGAAAACCCTCAAAGGTATAGTTATCCACACAGCATATGAAGAATGTGTTTTTTATGTACAGTGTAACATGTAAATATAAAGTTGTATGTAATAAGTTGAGCATCTTGATGTTTTGCATGTGTATAATTTAGATTAAGGTGGAGCTTGTTTTTAATAGATTGCATGAATTCTAATAATTTTGCATGTTTCGGGGAAATAATTAACAGAACTGCATGTTTTCTAACAAGAGTGTATATTGTTTGTTGATAACAATGTGCAATCCTGCATTTATTTCATAAATTCAGTATTATTCTATGTACCTTTTCTGTATATCTTTTAATTTCAGTTTAATGTTTAGATTGTACAGAGGGATTTATAAAGTACATTTACGGTGTTTTCCACTACAGTCATATAAAGCTAAATAATCACTAGAGAGTTATGCTGCTTATAAAATGTCAGCAATCTTCCTAGTGCTTTTTTGGCTGAAAATCTTCAAGGATATTTTTTTCATTTGACAGAATTGAAAATGCTTCCTTTTACGTAAGTAGTTGCATGTAATAATTTCAGCATTTTGATATTTTGCATGTGTATAACTCCGTCTAAGTAAGAGCTCAACTGAAATAGCATGTTTTTAATAGATTGCATGAATTCTAATAATTTTGCATGTTTCGGGGAAATAATTAACAGAACTGCATGTTTTCTAACAAGAGTGTATATTGTTTGTTGATAACAATGTGCAATCCTGCATTTATTTCATAAATTCAGTATTATTCTATGTACCTTTTCTGTATATCTTTTAATTTCAGTTTAATGTTTAGATTGTACGGTGGGATTTATAAAGTACATTTACGTTGTCTTCCACTACAGTCATATAAAGCTAAATAATCACTAGAGAGTTATGCTGCTTATAAAATGTCAGCAATCTTCCTAGTGCTTTTTTGGCTGAAAATCTTCAAGGATATTTTTCTCATCTCACAGAATTGAAGAATGTTTGATTTTGCGTAAGTAGTTGCTTGTAATAATTTTAGCATCTTGATATTTTGCATGTGTATAACTTAGACTAAGTTGGGGGTTTAGAATTGAAATAGTATGTTTTTAATAGATTGCATGAATGTTAACAATTTTGCATGGTTCTAGAGAATCATTAACAGAACTGTATGTTTTATAACGAGTGTATATTGTTTGTTCATTGGAATATGCAGCCCTGCATTTATTTCATGGATTGAATATTGTTCTATGTACCCTTTCTGTGTGTCTTTTAATTTCAGTTTAATGCTTGGATTGTACAATGAGATTTATAAATTATGGTTCGGTTTCTTCCACTACAGTCATGCAAAGCTAAGTAATCACTAGAGAATTATGCTGCATATATAAAATGTCAGCAATCTTCGAATTTTTTCTTTTTTCTGAAAACTTTCAAGGATATTTGTCTTGTCTCGCAGATTTGAAAAATGTGTGATTTTTTTGTGTACCATGTGGCATGTAAGTAGTTTCATGTAATAATTTTTGTAATTTTAGTATCTTGATGTTTTGTATGTGCATGAAATAGCGTATTTTCAAGTGTTTGTCAAGTAAGTAATTGTATGTTAAAAATTTAGTATCTTGATATATTACATGTATATTTTGATTATTTGTCATAGCATGATAAAACTGAAAAGAATGGGTTATTTTTAGGTTGTGTAAATTTGTTTTTATAATATAGTGAATGAACTGTTATGTTATTAAGAATAGTTAAAATTACTTGGGAAAAAGTAAAGTAATTAATTTATAGTTTCAAATTGTCATTGCATGTATTAATATTTTAGTTGCTATTTTTATAATACAATATATATATATACTAATTTTATCTTTCTTATATTTTCAATCCAATGGAAGTATATATGGGACATTAATGTCATAAAGTTGTATTATACAGCTTTATTAAGCTTTTTATAAAGCACCTGTATTTCAAAATTTAGAATTGAGCAAAATATTTTACTATTTGTTAATGTGTGGAAGTGAAAGTAGGAGTTTATGATGTGCTATATTATAAAACCTGAACTTCTATAGATTAATAGATTATAGTCATAGGTTAATGAATGGCATTCAACTAGTATTTTATCTTAATTCTAAACTAAAATAAATTTACAATTTAAAACGAGGAATTCGGGGGAAAGAGCATAGAAAAGCATATTGGAAGTTAAATTCTGAGTTTATTTTTTATAATTATTTTATGATATTTAAAAAAAAAGACAAAGAAAAAACAATATTAATTTTTAAAATAACCCAATTTTATCTAACTTATCGGCATTTTCTTGCGTTTAAATTAATTTGTTTCACGATCTATAAGTACTGAAAGTTTTGAACTTATAAATTTAATTAATACTATTACTTTACTAAAAAATATGTAATTATTCCTTTACATAGAACGGAGAAACGAAAGGGAAGCAAATAGAACCACCTATCGAGATCTGGGAGGGAGAAAAACTCGCAGTGGGCCTACAGCCGATACGTCACAAGTTAATGAGTCGGCTTCTACTTTCGGAGGTGACGCTCCAGCACTCCGGTTAAAGCTTTTTCCGCCATGGCAAACGCTCCCGGTAACCGATACTCCCTACACGATTTCCTTCATGACCCTTTATACTTCCGTAAAAATTACACACATATACAATTTCAATAACATGTAAAAAGCTAAAAGTTTACTTTTCCACGCTAAAACTATCCATGAATCATGTTGTAAAAATATAACAATTAATTTAAAATACAAAATATTCAAGACTATTAAAATCCCAGATATATTATATATATATATATATATATTATATTATATTATATATATATTATATATATATATATATATATATATAATATATATATATATATAATATATATATATATATAATATATATATATATATAATATATATATATATATATATATATATATATATATATATATATATATATATATATATAATATATATATATATATAATATATATATATATATATATATATATATATATATATATAATAATAATATATATATATATATAATATATATATATATATATATATATATATATATATATATATATATATATATATATATATATATATATATATATATATATATATATATATATATATATATAATATATATATATATAATATATATATATATAATATATATATATATAATATATTATATATATATATATATATATATTATATATATATATGTATATAATATGTTTTCTTTTAACAGTTAAAAATTCGTACATTTAACTATAACCTGCTTTGAGATAAACTGCTTAGTCAGTAACAAAATTCACTGTAACCTGTTCTGAGATGTTTGGTCAGTTTCATGCTATTTCAGAAGTTCAACAGAACAAGGGGTAGATATATATTCCTTATATTATTTCGATTTTACTTTAAATACATTGTATTCACATTTAAATAATTTGCCACAAGCTGGTGTAATAGTATATATTATATTCATAACTGTTTTCTTTGTGTATTTGATCCACTTTGTATTTTCTTCTACGTCGGGCCATGTGCATTATTTCTGTAATACATTTTACAGTTGTGTACACAGAAACGTAGAATCAGAATTAATGATACATGTATGGTCCTCCATAACGTACATGGTTTCAGGGAACACAAAGCGCCCTCTACACCGTCATGCGTTCGATTGCACCTATGCTTTCCTATGTGAAATAGTCTTCTTATCCTATTCCCTACCTCCCCACCAGATATTGATGATGAATTCAGATACACCCTGTATGTATATATATATATATATATATATATATATATATATTAAAAATGTTTTTTTGCAAATAATTGAAAATCAAAAGGTAGATAGTTTAATCCAAAAGCAAATAATAAATGCAAATGTACTATTAAATGATGTAATAAAAGTCAGTATGTAGAAATCAGAATATAAAACAGAATATATAAAACTTTCGTCATGATATTGCGCAAAACAGCTAATAACATAATGGATTTATAAATAAAAATTCAAATTTTTAATCGAAAACTTAATAATGCATAAATGAAAATTAATCGAAAACTAATTAATGCATAAACTACGGTAAGTACAAAAAAACCCATCTCTAACATATCTGTTACAAATAAGTAACTATAGATCAAGACTAAGAATAAAAACAGAAGGTAACTTATCACTATAATGGAAAGGGGTTGAGGGGAAAATGAGTTTACAAAAATCATAATTAAAAAGGTATATATATATATATAAATATATATAAAAAGTAAAAAAATCAAACACGGCAAAATTGAGAAAAGGCAATAATAAATAGCTAAAGATTGAAGATCAAGAAAGACATGGAGAACAATCAAATGAAGTTACACAAAAAACGGCGGTTAGTTCGAAATTGTATTCTCGTTAGGACAGCCATACAATTCGAATTAAAACCGATAGAATAACCAGTGTCTGACAATGGCGATAGTATTTACCTATGGACACCATTGGAACTGTCTACTGGCTAGTGGAAGGACAAATAATAAAAACCAAGTGAATTTTAAACCAGAAATATAAAAAGCAGAAATATTAACTCACAGGCACAGCCATCACGTGGGAGTCTACGTGTTCGTAGGGGAACATTGGACAGAGCATTTTACATCTCTTCGTCAAAGCGAGTGGACACCGGAATGAATACACTTGAATGAAAAATAATGTGTATGCAGACTTTCAAGAATACTAAGCAGTATAGGACACAGGACAAGTGAAAAGTAGTCTTTCAAAATTAGTAAGCAGTATCAGACTCAAGCCCAGTGGTAAGTAGGTGATAAGAACGGGTGAAATTCACAAAAAGGAGTTATCCAATCAAGGATAAATACTGCATTTGTAAAATTATTACGTGGTGTATTTGAGATTATTAATAATATTATTTACAAATACTTCCGGATAGTGGTAATTTTGACATATGCGTTTAAGATTATTGATGTGGAGTAAGTGAAACTAAGGATCAGAAAGTCAATGTATTCGAAATAGCTGGTTTAAAATGATGTTTCTAAACAATTGAATAGAATTACAAGATCGATATGATAGCGGCTTAATAATAGTGAAGTTATAAGAATCTTGTTTATCATACAGATTGATGATAACATGATTATTGAAGGTATCTAAATTTAGGTCTAAATAATTTACAGTTTGACTAACACTGGGCTCATTAGGGATTAACTCTAGGTTAGAGGGGTAAAAATCAATATTAACGGAATAGGAATCGTTAATGATAATACAAATTAAGTCGTCAACATATCGATATATAATATATAAATTAGAGTTAAAATGATGTTCATAATAATAAAGATATAAGTTAGCTTGAATACTGCTACTACTGCTCCCTTGAGGTACACCAGATGTTTGTAAATATATGTTATCACCTTGGATAATATAATTGCTGCATAACACAAAGTGCAATAGCATAGGAAAGTTTTTGACATTAAATGAAACATTATTAGAAGATTGATAATCATGATAAAGAGAGATAATAACTTTATATAAATCTTTAATATCAATATAATTAAATAGATCTTTAAAATCAAAAGTATGGAGACCAAGAATATGTGGAAGCTTGCTAAGGTGATTAACTAAATCAAAACTATTGTTCAATATGAAATAGCCTGAATTTTTAAATTTAAGAGATTCATTAATTCTATTTAAACAGTTTAGCATTTACTTACTAACTGTAGTGGTAAAGGTATATTATGCCCACAAGTAACCGTTCTAAAACTGAGAGCTGATTTGTGGAATTTAGGAACCAAAGAAACACATGGAAATTTATAAAACTTACAATTAATATTTAATTGTGTATATAATTTTAGTATTTTAGTTTTAATTTTGATAGACTGATTATTAAAGAGTTTAAAAATATGATTATTTTTTAAGTAATTCTGTAACAGACAAACACAATATTTTTTATAAATAATGGCATAATTATTAGAAGCTTTATCTACACAAGTTATGACAAAATGCTGTTGTAGTTCTTTAATAGCAGAATAAAACACACACACACACACACACACATATATATATATATAACCAAAAATCAAGTTTGGGATATTTCGCCAAATTCGTCGTCAAGGTCACTGGCAAGGTCAGACCTTCAAATTATGATAATGGTTTTCTGTTACGTATTCGTAACAGTATGATGTCACGTCCGTTATAAACTTTCGTCTCATTAAAGTCCCATTTTTTTAAAAACTTTCCTCTATTCTACGCCTTAAGATGATATTCGCTTCAATACTGAAATACTAATGCCCCCTTTAATGTCAAACAAAGCATAAAAGCACATGAGGCACTTTTTGGCTCCCGTGAGCACGTTTCCATATTTATTCTTAAGGGTTCATTTTATTTCCGAAAATGAATCCTTCATCCGGGAAATTCGAAAAATTATTTCAGTTTTGAGAAAACTGTAAGTGTCGCAGCGGGGTTCTTATTCCAGGTAAATAAAAGCAGCGCGCAGTCAAAAGGTTTCTCAACTGGAGAAATGATTCCAGATTCTTTAAAAATGCATTTATGTAGATTGAAGCAAGTATTAGAAGTGGAAAGGCAGAAAGTATTTACACTTTTTGAGAAAGCTATCAACTCGGGTTTCGACTACGTTTGAAAGTTTGAATTTCAATTTATCACGGAGGAACCGATTCTGGGAACGGTTGTCAGGTAGAGGGAAATTTAGTTGTCTTGGACGAGAAATTAGATTTGAATGGCACAAAAGTATTTATTTTAGCTTACACACAAAATTGGGCATTGTTTTATGTTTCAAAATATTGAACCTTTTTGCTATTTTTTAACTTGAAACAGAGCAGAGTATATATTTGTGTTGTATTTGTCGCGTTTTAAATCTTTGAGGACCTAACAAACCATATTCCACTAATCGTAGCGACATAAAAGTTGTCATGCCGTTGTTTTATTGTGGTACATGTTAATTCTTTATATTTTTAAGTTTATCGGGCCAACTCGTCCTGGGCCCGCTATAGAATTTTAGCCTTTAAGTTAGCCCTGGAAATCTTATTAGTTGGGTGACAGTGTTTGCTTACGACAGTGGGAATTAGCCATTGTCGTAAGAATGGATAAAAAGGTAGCAGGATAATTAAAATTAGTTCAATATTCAGCACCACCTTTATATATCTCTATATTAAAAAATGTCATTTAGAGGTCAATTACAGTCTCAATGTCGTTTAGAGGTCAATTTATTAGAAAAAAGAAATTATTTTGACCCCAAAATCAAGTTCAAGTTTATTTTTCTGGCAATTAACACTTCTGCGCATGACAGAAGCCCTGGCCACTTCTGCGCATGTCAGAAGTCCTGGACACTTCTATGCATGACAGAAGCTTTGGACACTTCTGCGCATGACAGAAGGTTGAGTCCATTTGAATAATAGGGTACAAAAGATCAATTCAAGAAATCGTTCATAATTTAATCTTTTCTCCCCTTCAACACAAATTGACTTGTCTTAGCACTTTGAAAGGCTAGGATCTCGAAAGTTTAGTTGAAAAGTAAGTGCTTCACATATATTAGTAAATAAATTCACTGCGCATAAACACACACAATACCACAAACTCTGTATATCTATCTATCTATATATATCTATCTATCTGTATATACTAATTGCCAAGTGTCCGTCTGTCTGTCTGCCCGTCTGTCACGCTTTTTTTAGGCACTTCCCGAATAGATAGACTTGCAATTTGGTACACGGCTCAGTCGTTCGATAAAACCCCCGGGAAAAATCGAATTTTTCGGAAACGTTCTCTAGAGGGGGTGCTCCACACCAAAGTGTTCGAAAAGTGAAATGATAGGAAAGCATTCTTTGCAATAAGATGGAGACTTCAAATTTTGTGTAAGGGTAGATAGCTTGGAAGGAAGAGAGTGAACAATTTCAGTTTACCAATATTTTCTACTTAAGGGGATGCCTCACTCCAAAATATTCGATTTACCGAATAAATGAGAAACGGCTCCTTTAAAATGTGATAGAGGCTTGAAATTTGGTATAAGGGCTATCATTTGACGAAAACACCTTAGACGAATATAGTTTTTCAAAAATATTCGTTTATGGGGGGTGCTCCAGAGAAAAACGTTCGAAAGGTGAATTGATAAAAAAAAACATGCTTCAAGATGATATAGAGATATCAACTTTGGTGTCAAGGTAGATAGCTGGAAGGAAGAAAGTGTACAATTTCTGTTTACCAATATTTTCTACTTTAGGGGGTGTCGCACACCAAAATGTTCGATTTTAGGAATAAAGTAGAAACACCCCTTTTAGAAAGTGATACAGGCTTGATATTTGGTATATGGGCGAATCATCTCACAAGAAGAATAGAGTTTTTCGAAAATGTATATTTAAAGGGGTGGGTACACTACACAAAACATTCGAAAGGTGAAATGATAGAAAAAGAATGCTTCGCGATGAGATAGTGACTTCAAATGTGGTGTACGGGTAAAAAGTTGGAAAGGAAGGAAGTGTGCAATTTCAGTTTTCCAGCATTTACTATTGTAAGGGGTGCCGCTCATTAAAATATTCGATTTGCCGAACAAATGAAAAACTCCTCCTTTACAATGTGATAGAGGCTTGAAATTTAGTATATGGACTAACCATTTGATAAAAAATCAAAGATGAATACGGTTTGACAAAAATGTTCATTAAGGAGGTACTACACAAAAAAAAATGTTCGAAAGGTGAAGTGATAGAAAACGCATGCTTCGCAATAGGATGGATGCTTCAAATTTGATCTACGGGAAGATAGTTTGAAAGGAAGAAAGTGTGAAATTTCAGATTTCCAATATTTGCTACTTTTAAGGGGTGACGCATACTAATATGTTCGATATTCCGAATAATTGAGGCACGCTTCTTTTTAAATGTAATAGGGATTTGATATTTGGTATATGGGCCAATCGCCTGATAAAAACCCCGAGACAGAGTTTTTCAAAAATATTCATTTATGGGTGTGCTTCACAGAAAAACTTTCGTAAGGAAAAATGATAAAATAGCAATGCTGTGGGATGAGATAGACTTTAATGTGGCGTTCGGGTAGATAGTTCGAAAGGAAGAAATGCGCAACTTAAGTTTCCCAATATTTTCTTTTTTAGGAGGTTCTGCACTCCAAATTATTCGATTTGTCGAATAAATGTGAAACCCGAATTATTCAAAAAAATGCATTATTCGGGGGTTGCTTATTGCAAGACCGTTGATTTTCAACGGGTATTCGGCTAGTATGTACTAATTTCCAAGTGTCCGCCTGTCTGTCTGTCACGTTTTTTTAGGCATTTCCCGAATAGATAGACACTTGCAATTTGGTATACGGCTCGTTTGTTCGTTAAAACCCCTTGGAAAACTCCAATTTTTCGAAAACGTTCTGCAGAGGGGATGCTCCACACCAAAACGTTCGAAAAGTGAAATGATAAGAAAGCATGATTTGCGATAAGATAGAGACTTCAAATTTGGTGTATGGGTAAACCGTTCGAAACGAAGAAAGTGTGCAATTTCTGATTTCCACATCAAAATGCTCGATAGTTTTTCAAAAAGGTTCGATAAAAGGGGGTGCTCCAGAGGGAAACTTTCGAAAGGTGAATTGATAAAAAAACATGGTTCGGAATGAGATAGAAATTTCAAATTTGGAATACGGGTGGAAAGTTTGGAAGGAAGAAAGTATACAATTTTAGTTTTCCAATATTTTCTACTTAAGGGGGTATCGCACACAAAAATGTTCGATTTTCGAAATGAAGGAAAAACGCCCCTTTTAAAACGGGATAGAGGCTTGATAATTGATATGTAGGCGATTTATTTGATAAAAAAACATCCAAGGCAAGATTTTTTCAAGAATGTTCGTTTAAGAGGGTGCTACACAAAAAAAAAAGATCGAAAAGGGAAATGACGAAAGATTATGCTTCGGGATTGGCGAGAGACTTCAAATTTGGTGTACGGGTAGATAGTTCGAAAGGAAATGTGTGTGTGATTTCAGTTTTTCAATATTTTCTAATTTAGGGGGTGCCGCAAACCCAAATGTTAGATTTTCCGAATAAATAGGAAATCCTTCCTTTAAATTTTGATAGAGGCTTGAAACTTGATATGTGGGCAATTCATTTAATGAAAACACCCAAGACGAATAGAGTTTCTCAGAAATGTTCGATTAAGTGGATGCTCCAGAGAAAAACGTTTGGAATATGAAATGATAAAAAAACATGCTTTGGGATGAGATAGAGATTTCAAATTCGGTGTACGGGTAGATTATTTGGAAGAAAGAAAGTGTACAATTTCAGTTTTCCAATATTCTCTACTTTAGGGGGTACCGCACACCAAAATTTTCGATTTTTCGTATAAGTTCTACACGCTCCCTTTTAAATGCGATAGATGCTTGATATTTGGTATATAGGTCAATCATCTGATAAAAAACCCAAGACTAATCGTGTTTTTCCTAAATGTCCATTTATGGCTGTGGTACACAGAAATACGTTCGAATGGGTAAATGATAAAATAGCATGCTTCGGGATGAGATAGAGACTTTAATTTTGTGTATGGGAAGATAGTTCGAAAGGAAGAAGTGTGCAATTTAAGTTTTCCAATATTTTCTTCTTTAAAAGTTTCTGCACACCAAAATATTCGATTTGCCGATTAAATGAACTCGAATTCTTTAAAAATTTACATTATTCAGGGGTTGCTTATTACGAAACCGTTGATTTTCAACGGGTATTCGGCTAGTATATACTAATTGCCAAGTGTCTGTCTGTCATACTTTTTTTAGGCACTTCCCGGATAGATAGATGCTTGCAATTTGGTACACGGAGCGATCGTTCGATAACCCCCCCTGGAAAAATCGAATTTTTTGAAAATGTTCTATAGAGGGGTTGCCCCATAACAAAACGTTCGAAAAGTAAAATGATAGAAAAGTATGCTTTACGATGAGACAGAGACTTTAAATTTAGTGTACTGGTAAATTGTTCGAAAAGAAGAAAGTGTGTAATTTCAGATTTCCAATATATTCTACTATAGGGGGTGTCACACACCAAAATGTTCGATTTTCTGAATAAATAACATCTCCTTTAAATTTTGATAGGGGTTTGAAATTTGGTACATGGGCTAATCATTTAATGAAAACACCCAAGGCGAATAGAATTTCTCAGAAACGTTCGATCATGGGGGTGCTCCAGAGAAAAACGTTCGAAATGTGAAATGGTAAAAAAAGACATGCTTCCGTATGAGATAGAAATTTTAAATTTGGTGTACGGGTAGATAATTTAGAAGAAAGAAAGTGTACAATTTCAGTTATCCTATATTTTACACTTTAGGGTGTGCCGCACACTAAATTGTTCGATTTTCGGAATAAAGGAGATGCCTTTATTAAAACGTGATAGAGACTTGATATTTGGTATATGGGCGAATTATCTGATAGAAAACTCAAGAAGAATGGAGTTTTTTTAAAAGCGTTCATTTAAGGGTATGGGTACTCCACACAAAAAAATTCGAAAAATAAAATGATAAAAAAAAGCATGATTTACGATGATATAGAGACTTCAAAATTTGTGTACGGGTAGATTGTTGGAATGGAAGAAAGTGTGCAATTTCAGTGTTCCAGCATTTACTACTGTAAGGGGTGCCGCGCACTAAAATATTCGATTTGACGAACAAACGAAGAACGCCTCCCTTACAATGCGATAGCGGCTGGAAATTTGGTATATGGGCTAATCATTTGATAAAAAACTCCAAGATGAATACAGTTTTTCAAAAATGTTCATGTATGAGTGTGCTCCACAGGAAAACTTTCGAAAGGGGAAATGATAAAATTGCATTCTTCTGGATGAGATAAAGACATTAATTTGGTGTAGTGGTAGATAATTCGAAAGGAAGAAATACGTAATTTAAGCTTTCCAACATTATCTTCTTTAGGGCGTTCTGCACACCAAAATATTCGATTTGCCAAATAAATGTGAAACGCGAATTATTCAAAAATTTACATTATTCAGGGGCTGTTTATTGCGAGACCGTTGATTTTCAACGGGTATTCGGCTATACCAGCCGAATACCCGTTGAAAATCAACGTTCTCGCAATAAGCAAGCCCTGAATATTGTTATTTTTTAATAATTTGCGTTTCACATTTATTCAGCAAATCGAATATTTTAGTGTGCGTACCCCCTAAAGAAGAAAATATTGGAAATTTTAAATTGCGCACGTCTTTCTTTAGAACTATCTACCAGTACACCAAATTAAAGTCCCTATCTCATCCCGAAGCATACTATTTTAGCTTCTCCCCTTTCGAACGTTTTTCTGTGGAGCATACCCATAAATGAACATTTTTGAAAAACTCTGTTCGCCTTGGGTTTCTTATCAGATGATTGACCCATATACCAAATATCAGGCCTCTATTGCATTTAAAAGGAAGCGTGTCTCATTTATTCTGAAAATCGAACATAAAGGTGTTCGGCACCCCCTAAAGTAGCAAATATTGGAAATCTGAAGTTGTACACTTTCTTCCTTTCAAACTATCTACCAGCACACCAAATTTGATGCCTCTATTCTAACGTGAAGCATGTTTTTCTATCACTTCATATTTCGAACGTTTTTCTGTGTTGCACCCCCTTAAATGATCATTTTCGAAAAACCGTAATAATCTGAGGTTTTTTTTATCAAATGATTACCCCATATACTAAATTTCAATCCGCTATCACGTTGTAAAGGAGGGGTTTTTCATTTGTTCGTCAAATCGAACATTTTAGTGTGCGGCACCCTCTACAATAGCAAATGATGAAGCACTGAAATTGCACATTTTCTTCCTTTCTAACTATTTACACGTATACCAAATTTGACGTCTCTATCTCATCGCGGAGCATGCTTTTTCTATCATTTCACTTTTCTGATGTTTTTCTGTGGAGTACCCATCCCCCTTAAATATATATTTTTGAAAAATTCCATTCTTCTTGGGTTTTCTATTAATTGATTCGCCCATATACCAAATATCAAGCCTCTATCACTTTCTAAAAGGGGTCTTTCTACTTCATTCCGAAAATCGAACATTTTTGTGTGCGACACCCTCTAAAGTAGAAAATATTGGAACACTGAAATGTATACTTTCTTCCTTCCAAACTATCTACCCGCACACCAAAATTTAAGTCTCATCCCGAAGTATGTTATCTTGTCAATTCAGCTTTCGAACGTTTTCCTCTGGAGTACCCCCTTAAATGAACGTTTCTGAAAATCTATATTCGTCTTGGGTGTTTTCATAAAATGATTAGTCCATATACCTAATTTGAAGCCTCTATCAAATTTTAAAGGAGCCGCTTCTCATTTATTCGGAAAATCGAACATTTTGGTGTGCGGCACCTCCTTAAGTAGAAAATATTGGAAATCTGAAATTGTACACTTTCTTCCTTTCGAACGCTTTTCCCATATTCCAAATTTGGAGTCTAACTCATGGCACAGTATGCTTTCCTATCATATCCTAGAGAACGTTTTCGGAAAATTCGATTTTTCCAGGGAGTTTTATCGAATGATCGAGCCGTGTACCAAATTTCAAGTTTCTATCTATTCAGGAAATGCCTAAAAAAAGCGTGACAGACAGACACACGGACACTTGGCAATTAGTATATATATATATATATATATATATATATATATATATATATATATATATATGATTGAAGACTCTGCTTTGATACTTTTTTATTTGTTAGGCATTCTTTAAATGTTGGGGTCTTTTGAGTTGCAACTTCTCTCTATTCTATCATTGGATTTTCAAACTATTATTATACTATATATATATATATAAAATATATACGTATATATATATATATATATACACGTATATATGTATATCTATATACGTATATAATGTATATATGTATATATATATATATATATATATATATATATATATATATATATATATATATATATATATATATATATATATATATATATATAGTATAATAACAGTTTGAAAATCCAATGATAGAATAGAGAGAAGTTGCAACTCAAAAGACCCCAACATTTAAAGGATTATTACGTATATATATATATATCAATATATACGTATATATATACGTATATATATACATATATACGTATATATGTATATATATATATACGTATATATTGTATATATATATATATATATATATACGTATATATATATATGCGTATATATATATATATATATACATATACACGTATATATATATATATACACCCCTACTCTGAGCTCTCTATACATCGAACTACTCAGTGTAAAGGCTCCAAAATTGTTGAACCTATTATTCAAGACATGGGGAAAGGGATTACGCGAAAAAAAATAGTTCCAGAAACACCGATAGGTGACGCTGTACAACAGAAAAGGTACAAACACATGCTCGAAAATTTTGTTGTACCCCAACTGCAACAGCACCAATGTCTTGATTCAATTACCTTTATGCAAGATGGGGCGCCTCCACACATTGGACTCTGTCTACAGCAGTTTCTTCGGCAACATTTTGCTAATGGTAGAGTAATTAGTCGTGCGTTTCCGACAACCTGGCCATCTCGTTCTTCAGATCTTAATCCCTGTGATTTTTGGCTGTGGGGATAGTTCAAAAGTCTTGTTTATCTAGGACGTCTGGTAACCTTGGCAGATTTGAAAGACCGTATCACTCTGCATGTGAGAAGCATCTCAATCGACCAATTACGATCCGCAGTTGAACAAGCTGTCCACAGACTGCAGATTTTGCATCTTGAGGAAGGAAACCATATTGAGCAGCATTCCCTGCATCGATAAGGTTCTTGTGGTATGAATGTTTGGTACGTTCGAATAAAATGTGTTTCAAATGTGTATTTTGTGTCTTTTCAGCATATTTTCTGTTGTACAGCGCCACCTATTGGTGTTTCTGGAACTAATTTTTTTTTCGCGTAATCTCTTTCCCCATATCTTGAATAATATGTTCAACAATTTTGGAGCCCTTACACTGAGTAGTTCGATGTATTGAGAGCTCAGAGTAGGGGTGTTTTAATTCTGACCACCCGGTACATTATATATATATATAAGTGGAAATTTTTAATATATGGTAATAATAGTGAAGCTATATATTGGATTCTTTCAGATATTTAAGTTTATAAATAACTAGTAAAAAGCCGGGCTTCGAATGGACTCGCGCATATGAACTATGCAATCTGTAAAAGATTTCAAAATAAAACATTTAAAAACTAATTATGAAATTATATGTATAAAAAAATTATTTCAATATGAGAGAATTCTAATACAAAAGTATATAAGTTTTTAGAATTTGAATGTTAAATCAAGCAAACTAGAGTACAAGAAAACAATAAAATCGAAGTCATACATTAAATTTGCAAAAACGGGCGAGGAACGGGGACTGCAGTCAGAGGACTCGAGTTCGATACTGGGTTCTGCACAAATTATCCCCGTATTCACGTGGAGTAAGGGCACGTTAAATCTGTGAGCCCGAAAGTCCTTTCGAGAAGTTGGTGGCAGGGGAAGAGGGGGGGGGGGTACGGTCCTTGTGAGTATCGATAATCTGTGGGACTTTTGGAAGGTTTGAAAAACTCCCATTTTCTCAACCCCTGGGGTATATCGAAAATCCGACTACGTCATGTTCTGCCCGATGGTCGATACTATAAATCTTCTAATATTAAACCTTCTAGGTTACTGGGGGGCGTCTTGGAGGGTCTAAAAACTGTTCAGCACACTCAACTTGTCTCCGTTATCCGGGAGATTAAACGGAAATTTGTCTGCATTAGGTTCTGTATCGTAGTTGATACAATAATTGTGCAAAGATACAGCCTTCAAGGTCACCGGGGGAGTTTCTGAGGATGTGAAAACATAAAATTTCGCTAGACGATTATATATAATGATTAATATGTTGTAAATTAACAGATTTTCGTTTACTATATATAGGGTGATTAAAAAAGATAGGCTAAACTTTGCGAGGCGGTAGTACATACTAAACCAAGCTTTTTCGTCATTGTTGACCGGGTCGGAAATGAAACGTAAAGTCGATACAGGGCGCTTACTCGTTAGTAAGCGGCCGCTCCGCAAACTTAAAAGCGTCATTCTGGTTGAAGAAGAAAACCACGTGTAATTCCAGAAATATAAAATATTAAGGATTGGGAAGGAATAAGAAATGATGGAGCAAGGAATGCGGGTGGAATGAATATCCCCACGCTAAGCACATTGGCGGTTACATACAGGTGGCCCCATGTCTTACATACCACGCCCCATGTCTACATACCACGCTAAGCCATTTGGCGGCAACCGAGACGGTGACCCCATGTCTACATACCACGCTAAGCCATTTGGCGGCAACCGAGACGGTGACCCCATGTTTACGGATCAGCCCTCATGTTTACATACCAGCACGTGGACCGTCCAGCGGGAAAGGGATAAAAATGAGAGTTGCTCGGAGTTGGTGAACAGTTGGAGTTGGTCAAGGCAGCCTGTGGAGTTGGAGCAGTTGGTCAAGGCAGTCTGTAGGAGTTGGACCTTTATGTAGAGTAAGGCAGTATAGCAGTTTGTAAATTGTGTGTGATGAGTTCGCAGATTCAGCTGGTGTTGAAATGGTGAAAAACCCGACGATTCTTTCAAGATGTGCAAGATCGTATCAGGTACATTTAAAATTAGATGAGGATTTTCTCAAAAATTGTGTTTTTATAGAAAAAGCTAATAAATTAGTCCCACCACTTGATCCAAGCTAAAGTCTCAATGTATCTGGCATTACAACCCCCAAACTACCTTTGAGATGTATTCAAATATTGTGCTACTATTTTAATTTTGTAAAATTTAAGAGTGTAATATAATCATGTACTAAAATAAATGTTTGTTCTTTTACCATTAACCTTTTTAATCTTCTAATTTAGTTGTCCCGTTATGAACAAAATTAAGTGGGTTTTGCGGCCACCAAACGCAACGTACACAGCAGTAAGTTTAGAGTATATTACATGTATGATTAATATACTAATTAAATTAATATTTAATTAAATGCATTTTCGACACCAATTCATAATCGGCAATAATAATCGGCACACCACGTATGGAAATTTTATCTAGGGAAGAAGAAAAACCTTTATATAAAATTTCGTAACACCGAATGTACGGTCTGCAGCAGTTATTCGCAGCTCTAACTTTTGAGAATCCGATCGCCCGATCTGTCGTGTCTTGACTTATTTTTGTGGGGATATCTCAAGAGTCTCGTCTATGACACTCCCCTTGAATCTGAAGAGGAACTTCTCGCCAGAATTTTGGCCTTGGCTGCCGAAGTGCGCGACATGCCTGGTCTGTTCGAGAGAGTTCGCCAATCCCTCCATCGCCGCTCTGAGACGGGCATTCAAGTTGGCGGTGGCTCTTTTGAGCTCTTACTGTAATTATTGTTTATTAAATGTCATTTTATAACTTCTACTGACATTGAAAGTAAGCTGGTGGGTACAATAAATGTTTTTTTTTATTAAACATTGCCACCAAGCTATGATATTGCTTTGATCATATATCATCTTCTAATTATGTTAGACCCTAGCTTTAAAGACTACTCATCTTGAGCTAATTAGTGAGCGTATCAGTTTTGCATAAGCAGATTACATGCGCCCGCGCTGCGTGGCAAAAGCGGAGAATTTTTTTTAATTCTGCAACCTGACCCTATGCAGTGGGAGTACCTAGATCGCATCGAGTTAACGCGGTGAACAGACACTGCAAGAAAGCTGTTGCAAACTTAAACGTTTTATAAAAGTGATTAGGTTGGTTGCCGAAGGTAGCTAGTTTCAAATAATGTGTGGATCTGTGTTTTCTCGCCATTTTGTACTTTTAGATTTTAAACTATAATAAAATTAATCAGAAATTTTGGTGGATATCATAATTATGTCTAATATGCAGATTCTAGACATGCTGAACTGCTAAATAAGGAAATATTTTCGTAGTGTTATCATACGTAGGTAGGTGGTTTAAAAAGTAAGGTAACAAGAACTCTCACAGGTGCACAAATTCGGTGTGCGAATTAAATTCAATGTCTAGATAAGGTGTTGTGTTGTTGCACGACAACGCCCGACCGCATACGGTTTTGATTAAACGTGATTTGGTACAACGTTTCCGATGGAATGTACTGGAACACCCACCCTATAGCCCGGATCTCGCACCAAGCTATTTTCATCTCTTCGGACCGTTGAAGAAGCATCTGGCATGTCGCCATTTCATAAGCGATGCAGAAGTTCAGGAAGCTGCCGTTGAGTGGCTCCGCGACCTGGATCCTGATTTCATCTATGTCGGCTTCGATAGATTGGTTTACCGATGGAACAAATGCTTCGACAAACATTGTGACTATATGGAAAAATAATATGTACCAGTGCCTTGCTAACTTTATATCTTTGATTTCGTGAATAAACCTTTTCTCTCACAGGACTTGTTACCTTACTTTTTGAATCACCCTCGTACATCTTAAACAGGGGTGACATGAGGTATTGCTTTACCACTAACCTCAAGCTCGTTAATTGCAACCCAGGAATTAGCAGGGAAGCCCTGGAGCATGGGGACTAGGAACTGCAAGCAACCACTCCAATGTCCTATCAGCAGCATCATGCATATCAAGTTGAAGATTTTCATAAACACGCTAGCCATGTTGAAGAACTGAAATAGAAAAATAAAATGTTAAAATCCTTAAATATTTATTGGAATAAAAAGCAATTCAAAGGCATTATAATGTCAAATAATATATATATATATTTTTATCAAATGGCCAGGCACTTGACTTCCATCATTCGCCTATACATCGGCCAGGAACTTGAACCATGTAGCCGTTCTAGGACTTTGCCCCAGGCGCACAAGAGCGCGGACGGAACACGCTGCGCCCAACAACACAATATCCATGCCTTACGTGGGACTCGAACCCACAACGCGAATGATCGCTTGGAAACGTTTGCCTTGAACGCTCGACCACCGCGTCGGCTGTATGATTAATTTCACAAACACTTTCGTGCCCACTGTACCATATATTGTACTCCGCACTTGATTCATCCAATAATATTTCACTAGAAAATTTGGTAAAATACCTTTTGCCGTAATATTTTGGTAACGGTCTTGCATATAACTGTACATTATTAGTATAAGAATATATGTTATCATTAATCCCAATTGTTCAGATAATGCCAGAACAAGCCCCAAACCAATGCCCAACGTAAAGGGAGAAATATTGCAGCTTTTGTATGTTCAAAGGTCCCAGATACGCAAAGGAAGAAGTCTGACTTGAGTCCGTTGTCCTGATGCCAACCAATTTTGATCGGAACCCAGTAGGAGTTGCAGCCACAGGGAACCTAACGTTCTTCCCCTGACCCATCAATTCTCGAATGGACTTTCGAACATACGTATTTATCGCTCCCATTTTCAGCGTAGACACGAAGGTGTTTTGGATCGAACCTGGGACATTCGACTGCAGTATTCTTGCCTTAAGGGTGAGCGTCAGTAAATTTTCTGCCCTATCAGCGCTTTGTTAACTTTCGCGGCACACAAATTTGGCCGAAATTCTGCTGAAACAGTTGCGAAATATTTTCTTATTGATAAAATGCTATGTTTAGATTATATTAAAACTAAATTTAATACCCAATAAAACATAGAATATATGTTTTATTTTAATTTAAAATACTTTTGGTGCTGCCTTCTGTTGTCGTAATTTAATTCATACCAACTATTTTTATTTTTTAATGAACATTTTTAAATGTCTATTCCTTCTAATACGCTATTAAATACAACAACATATCATATATAATGCCATAATCACGGAAACGTAATTGAACTTGCACTTGAAGACAAAGGAACTTGAAGACAAAACTGCAGTCCTCAGTGATGTACATTCAGATACCTTATCAAATTTATAGAATGAGAAATTACTTTTCCGTGATTGTGGCATTATTATATATGATCTGCTGTTGTATTTAACACTGTATTAGAAGGAATAGATATTTAAAAATGTTCATTAAAAAATAAAAATAGTCGGTATGAATTAAATTACGACAACAGATGGCAGCACCAAATATATTTTAAATTAAAATAAAACATATATTCTATGTTTTATTGGGTATTAAATTTAGTTTGAATATAATCTAAGCATAGCATTTTATCTTTCAGAAAATATTTCGCAACTGTTTGAGCAGAATTTCGGCGAAATATGTGTGCCGCGAAAGTTAACAAAGCGCGGATAGGGCCGAAAATTTACTGACGCTCACCCTTAACTACTGGGATATAATTATCCTGCAAAAAGATATAATGTGGAGTAATGGTTTAGCTTCAAAGCTTTATCGTATAAGGTATACATAAGATACGGGAATAGCAAGAGTCAAATCGTGAGAGGAATACGAACGCTAAGAGAAAATTGTTTCAGATAGAAACTCACACAGCAGCAGCGCATCCATCATCAACCTGTCACTGGATCCTAATGCGGAAACTATTCGTTGAGACTTTAATTCATTTTGGCTGACATGATATTCTAGTGATACGATAGATACACAATCCAAAATTGGTTCTGAAGAAATTTAAATGATACCAAACTATCGTTGACCGGTCAGTCAACATACGGGTTCCGATTTCGAACAAAGTGTTTTATGAAAAAAGACATCGAAATTGAGTTTTAGAATATACTGTCATTTGTGAGAGCCAGGGCTATAGGCGTATCAATATAGGTGCCAGATTATGAAACAGCTTTGTGTATCGATATTGGCGTCAGATTATGAAACACCCCCTTTCTTCACGTACTATTAAGATTGTGTGTTCAAGTATCTTGTTTATCAACATAAGCTCGGATTGCCTTTTTATATTCATTCCAACTGAAAAATTTGTTTTCAAATTTACATTCATTTCTATGGGTGCTACATAAAAAATCTTTGTTTAAAAGTTTTCACTTTATGGCGCTAATCTACAAATATTACAGTTATGAAATTTGGAACGAGATTAGGTGTTTATGGAAGATAATATAGAAATCTGAAAAGGAATGCAATTTTTTAATATTTTCACACCGTACAAAAATTAATTTAATCTACCGAATGAATAAGAAATATCAAATGACTACGGAAGAGCTTTGAAGGACATATTAACATATTAAACTAATCTAGAAATGTATCAAATCGTCATTTGCACAGAAACACGTTCTTATTAAATATTCATTTTAGCGTACCTGGCTCGCACGCTGTCTAGACGCTAAACACCGTGATCAGCTTCATTAATAATATATTCAAATTATCGATTTTTCTGACGTTCTCGCCTTCTGGCTTCTCACTTCAGTACCTGCTCATTTTCTGAATTCGATGTGCAGCTGAATCCACTTGAGATTATTCTGCTTGCACGTTCGATCGGACTGACGGATCAACCTTTGGATTTCACGGATTGAATATGACATTGAATTATTTACAAATACATTCAAATTCCGTTCTGAGTCGGTTCGTTTGATATCGACTTTGCAGTTGCTTCGCAAATGAATCCGTACATACAATTTTGTTTTGAACCGTAAAATTTTGAATTTGAGCCAGCACGGTAATGTCTTCATTCTTCAATGCGATTTTGCATATTACGAAGAAAACTTAAGAAATATTGATTCCGACTGTGTAGTTAGATTTAGCTGCTGAATGAGTTCCTGGACTCTGACAATTTCATGGACAACAGGATCGTAGCCAAGCGTTGGACGAAGGTGCTGAAGTAGTGATTGGCAAATTTCAGCTGTGCATGATTCACACGTACATCGTTACCGTATTAACACCGCACGCTATTGTTACTTTCTCATAGTATGTGATACAGTAATAGAGAAAATATTGTTTCCCCTCAAATTTCTGAATTCGGGAGTCTGATGCCAATATATGTTTTAAAACCTCCTTAAAACATTTTGACTATTTTTGGAGTGATGTTCGTGTACCTGTATATATATGGTCGATTTCTTGGGTGCACGACGGAGGCTATATATATTAATGGATTTTCACGAAACATTTTCTCGGCTTTGTCATAAAAAAATCTAGAACAAGATAGCATATTTTTAAAATTCGAGCGAAAATATTTTATATTTTTTTAACACGGCAGCATAGGACGAAATTTATCACAATCATGCATAAAAGGGTTTATTTATGGCTTAATGATCACGAGACTTAATAATTTCAATCAATGTTGGTTGTGAAAGATAGCCGCGATACAATTTTTTGTGACGTCATTAGTCCACCTCGGGGGGCATGTTACCCCTATCCCCCACCCCCGGGGTGATGCATTGTCAAATATGGTATTAATAAAAAGTATTTTTCACGTCCTTTAAAGTGAAGGGTAACAGGCTATAATTGTAATCATTTGGATTCACAATACCGATTTTTCAAAAACTTTCTCGTAAAATTTAGGAGAAAAATCAAAACAAAAGAAAAAAAGCCACTAACCATAGATTCTGTTACATGGTGTCATATTGTTATGGAAGTCATGAAGATATACTTCGGATTTTTCTGCATCTACCACTTTTTCTGCAAAATATTAATCAAATTTGTGGTGCACTTCCTCGACCGTCATCTGTCCCTCGTAATCGAACGAGTGTGGAATTATCTACACAGGGTGTATACACAGGGTGTCCGGGAAGGGTTTTTATTGTCTTTTATTTCCACAACCATCAGTCGTAGATATAAACTTCTAATCGCAAAAATGTTTCAAATGGGGTGACAATTCATCGTATAACAGTTTCAATAGTTAAAATATACGAAATCTAACTTTTTATACAGTCCTTCGCCCCCCCCCCCAACGTTCCAGTTAATCAAGTGTTATTAATACATTAACATGTAAAACTCAAAACGCTTTTTACAAGCTAAATTGGGCGAGATATATTAGTTCAAAGTTTCAGCACTTTTCCTCGGAAAATTAAGGGGTTGTACAAAAATTAAATTGCGACTCATACCAATTTGTCAACAAATACCCCATATTTTACATACATATAAATCTCCTACTAAACAAATTATTATGTGCTGAGACATCTCGATAAATCCTAAAGATATATCATTATATGCAATGGGAAACAAATATCCTGAAACGTTTTATTTTTGTTTTATATGGTCCCTCAATGCTAGCTCGATTAGATGGACGTGCAGACGTGGGAAAGTGATTCAAGTCACAAAATTCAATGTTTTATACCTCGGTAAATTTTGTGCATAATAGAATCGGACTTTTTTTTTAGTTTCTGTTGAGGATATAAAGGTCGTTGAAGGACTTTCGGAACACTCTGCATATACAATATCGCAGTATTCACCACTTCACTTAACAAGCCTGAGTGCGTCGGACAACTGCTTTCAATGACACATTTACAATATTATAAAAATTTGATGTGGGCAGCACATGACTTTCCTTATATAATGCAATAAATTGACTACTTTTACAGTAAAAAGTATAGGTTATTCTTATAGTAGATACATATATTCTTTCGAAAATATTAAAAGTTTTACAATTAATAGTTATTTTCATTGATTTAGTATCATTTTTATTTATTTGCCAAGATTTTGGTTCATTTGGCAACATTAAAAAAAGTCGCCAAGTTGGCGACATTTCGCCAAATTTTTCGCCAAAATCTCGTCAAGCGTTATCTACGGAGATATAAGTTATTCTTATAGCAGATAAATGACTATTGGCGTTCAAATGCAAAAGTATTACTTAAAGTTTCTTTTCTCATGAATGGAACGGGCTAGATCCTCGAGAATGATGTCACCCAATTTATCGCATGATATTACTTATGAAAAGTGAACATATTTTACAATAGGTAATATTTTTTTTATTTTATATGATTTTCTGATATATATATATTTTAAAAATGTGCAGTATCTCAAGAACGGTTCATGCTAGCGTTCTAAAATTTACGTCAATCGTTTTCTAATGAAAAATTACATAAGGAATAACTATTAGCGTAACTTTATTAAAGGTTTTAATTTTTTGATGATGTTTTCAAAATGTCCCTAGAAAATTTAGGGGAGTTCAGAACATTCTATTACGTATAGAAATAATGTGATTCCAGTATTTTTGGATTATAATTTTTGTACCAAATTTCGTTCGAATCGGATCATTCGTTCGTCAGTTATCGTCTCCACAGACTCACTGACACATACACACAAGCATACTTTCACACACACACACACACACACACACACACACACACACACACACACATCATCTCAAAAACGTCTGATTCGTGTCCAGGGATGCTTGAAACGTGCTCTCCCTTGGAAAACTCGAATTCGAATTTTCAACCCCTTCACAATACTTTATGCATTATATGTATATAAGGAAAGTAATAATTATAGAACAGATATCGAAATAAGCTTTTGCTCTCTGCAGAGCCATCTTAGCGAGTCTACCACAGATCCCCATCATCTTCTAAACTTTCCCTCTCTGGTCACGTGGCCTGGCTGGGGCAGGTTAAGGTATTCAAAAATATGTATTTCTAAATACATTATAAATACCTACTTCGAATTTCTAAATATCTGAAAAAGGCTATTTCATTCAGTGCAAATCATTCCTTCCTTCCTTCATTCCTCTTTTGGACTTCGGGTTTGTTGATTCTCTTGTACTGACGAAGGGGATCCAATGTATCCTCGAAACAGCTGCATACTGCATAATTATTTTATTTGAGCGTATCTATGTTGCTCAAGTTTTCCTTTATGTTCGCACAAAATATATTTTACTTATTGATATATTATTTTTTACCCTTGAGAGATACAGATAAAGATATTGTAAACTGGAAAATTGTTCATAGTAAGATAAAAATCATAACAGTATAGTTCGATCTCTATTGAAGTATTTTCAGGAAAACTTTAAAATCTAAATATTTATACTCTCCCTTTTTTGAAAAATAACAAAATGAAACAAATTTCCTCACTCTTTTTAATATCCGAATTAAACAGTTTTGTTCATTTACCTTCAAATAATAATACTACTACTAATAATAATAATAATAAATAATAATAATAATGCATGGATATATACAGAGTTAACATCTTTAGATTTTCGTAGGAGGTTATAAGAGTATCTGAATTTATATTAACTATTTTATGTTTTATGTTCCGTATGCAAATTCTACCCCGTTTTTCGCAAATCAAAGAGCCTGGTCACGTCATGTTTTACTGAGTAAGCACTACTTGCTGTTGAATAGTTGTTAAATCAATTTTTAGAGTAATTAGGAAATATTTGAACTGGTTATCTTCTTTGCAGTATTTTCATTTTCTGTTTATTACCGATTTATTTGTATTTATTCGGAATATGGGACATAAATATATTGAGAAAGCGAGATAAAATTCAATGTATAAAATTCCCGAAATTTGCAATTCAAAATATATACTCTTGGATGATTTCTACTTGCACAGAGAAAATAAGCCATAGTATCAGCAGTCAATCTTTTGACGAATGAAATTCAGCGCATACACACTCTATAAAATGAAGACTTTTTTTTTAAATGGAGAAAAAATGCATCGAAGCGGTAAAATAAGTTCAAAAGCAAATGTAAGCTAGATTTACGATTCTTCAAATGTCATCTCAACAAAAATATACTTATGAAATGTCTTAAAAGATTATATTGAAACCTTCATAAACTTTAACGTAAAAGGGTGATTTTGGGAGAGATGCTTCGGTAGTAGACATACGGCGGTCCTTAGTTTAAAAATATTTCAGATGAAGTTAAACGTATGGGTGTTCTTGTACTTCCGTAGAATGTCAAGACAAGAATTTGTCATGATTTCGTAGAAGATCGATGTGATTTTAAAGGAACTACAGGTATATAGGTTTTATGTGGTAAGTAAATGATTTTCAGCATGAAAGCGTGATATTGAATATCTTCAATAGTGTAAAGTGGGGTGAAGGAGGGGTAAGGCTTCAAAGTGGCACAGGTTTAGAATGAAATATTGGAAGAGATGACACACTAAAAAGAATGATGATTTTATTTCTTTCTAAAAATCCTACGTATGTATTAAAAATATGTATTTAAAAAAATGCAGAAATTTTCATCTCGGCACATATTTTTAACTACATTTAGCCTTTTTTTTTAAAATATAGTGATTTGTAAGCACTGCATACCATACCTAATCTTAAATAAAAGGAGAAACTATAAACACACCGTATTGAGGCAAATAAAATCTGTTCGGAGGTAACACTTTTTCATTCAAAGAGATGCAAGTTACTACGAAAATAACTTTCTACAGAAGGTTTGATTATGGAAATTTGAATATATATCGATTCAAACAAATTTAGGATATATTTGAAGACTTAATGTTTCGAATATTTTCGGAATACGCTTTTAAAAATTACATGCGCATATCTAACAGCGAAATTTCTAGACATTTGTCATCCAACAGACAATTTATGCCTATGATGCATAGCATTTACGTGATGTAAAAGAGAATAACTTTACTTTCATCTTAATTTAACGTTAAAATTATGTAGAAAATAAAGATAACTTTATTTTCTACATAATTTTAACTTTTGTTCATACATTTTCGCAAATGCATGAGGTTTTTGAAATAAAATGGCATTTTTAAAAAGTGCAATTTCACCTTAAAGGGCAGTTTTCTTTGAAAGTTTTGTTTACAGTTCCTCAAACAGATATTTTAAAGTTTCAGGTTTTTATCGTACGAGTTGAAGTCAAAAATGCGAAATGCGCGAATTGTTCCAGGCTTACTGTATTTTAAGTAAAAGCAATACCTATATTTCAAAGATTTGCCTATGCTGCAAAAACAGTTGCATAAATATTTCGTGAGGGGAATAATACCTAAATCATTTCGTCTTGAATTACTGAGAGATATTTCTTGTTGGAAAAATAACTGATTCGGATGGTCTGATGTAGCTTACAGCAGACAGGCATGCGACTGCTCAGTAAATCTGTTGCTCATTGATTTCTTCTCTCTGACAGCTTTGTTTTAACTAACATAGACATAAGCTATTCTTCATCAACACCAAACTTTTTCTTTTATATATTAGAAAACGTAAAATTCGGAAGGTAAAATGCTTTCTAAACATCATTGTTTGCTTTTACATTTTACTTGCTCAGTATTTTAAATTGTCATCTGGTCATTTACTATGAAAAGAAAATTGGTTAAGCTTTTCATTTTGTCTTTGCTGAGTATTTTTATCTGCAATTTAGATTGTGTAAAAGTCACAGAAACAAAAAAAAATATGATGTGGACAGAACATGATTTTCTCTACATAGTACAATGAATTCATTTCTTTCACAGCAAACTAATAATGTACAAGTTCCACGAATCTTTTGACGTTGATCTGTATATTAATATTCGGCACTTTTCTGGATGACAGTATATAAAACTATTTTTGAAGTACCAGATTAACTTATATTTCGCCTAAATCTAACTTGACAATTAGAAATACTTTAGTATTCGCTAAGTCCATATTTTAAGCTACCGCTAAGTCTATATTTTAAACGATTTAAGCATTAGGAAAATATTGAATTTGCAACAGTTCTGGCACCATTTTTGTTAATTGAGCATAATTTGGCGACATTTTCATCAATTTAGCATAATTTAAAAAAAGCCATCAACTTGGTGATATTTCACCAAATTTATCTTCAAGGTCAACGTCTTTAAGGATACTTGCTACTTATTTTAACTGTATTTAACTTTTTCGATGGATTTATCTGAAAACTTGATATATCTCGAGCAGAGTCCATGTTAGCGTTCTAAAATTGGTGATATTCGTTTTCTAATTGTAATTTATGTAAGAAATGATTATTTACTTAATTTTATGAGACATTTATTTTCTGATGATTTTTTAAAAAATTAACTCGAAACTTTGGGATCTTCTGAACATTTGATCGCTTTTAAAATCAGCAAATGTTCTAACATTCCCCGATTGTAATAATCGTATGAAATTATTTTCAAATCGCACAATTCGCTCTTGATATATCTCTTCCCCAGTATCACGAACGCCCACACATGCATACACATACTAATATACATACATGTTAGTGTATAGTAACATACACACATTGAATTAGTAACATGCAGACACTAACATACATATATACATACATATACACACTAACATACATACATACATGTATACACACACGAACATACAGATATACACATAAATAAATAAATAATTTGGCACCACGTCTGATGTTAAAATTGCAAAATTAAACACACATCCACAACAGAAGGTCTTTATTTCACTTCCTTAAGACGTACAAAAGTTTAAAACGGGCCATAGCGTTTTCGAGCATAAGTATGCACTTCAACAGTGGCTACACGGAAATAAAGTTTGAATCGTTCATATATAGACCAGATATAGCGACAAAATTTACATAAATATAATCCACAAAAGAATCTACGTCTAGACAAGGATAAACCGTAAACAACTTTTCAAAAATTTTAACAACAAAATAACAGCATATTAAATTATAATTTAATTATAGAAATCGAAAAAAGGGGAGGGGGTGGCAATCAAGCATAATCCCAAAGAGGAAGACGTCAAAGATAACTTCGCAGAGACTTGAATTGCATGGAGTCGAGAATGAGTCGCCAAGCGTAACTCAAATTCATAACAGGGTCAAAATTACAAACGGACTCACAGTAAATATAAATAAAAAGGGATTCAAAAAGGAAAATATCACGATGGTTATTACAACGCATCAAAAGGAAAGTCTTTTCAAAAGGAGGCTGAAAATTATCTTTAACAACAAATTGAGCAAGAGCCGTAGAAAGTTTACTATCCCTAACATCCCGAGAATTCAGCGTACTGCTCTTCAGAGAGGCCCTAAGTTTGCTTATCCCAGTAATAATTCTAATTTTATTAATTTAATTCCCCCTGTGGAAAATGCTCTTCTTAACGTGGCTCAGCCCCATAGAGATCGTGGCCGTTTTGTCATGTATCGGTCTATTTTTGCGTTCCAAAATGAGAAAAAGCTTAAAAATAAAAATAAACATTCTAGTTCTAATATTACTTTGAATACTGAACTCGCGGAAATTAAAATACTTAGATCTAATCCAGAACTTGTCATTTTATGTGCTGACAAGACTAAGCAACTTGCTCTTACCAATAAAATTGATTATGTAAATTCAATGCGGAAGTGTATTGATGAGATGGAATGCATTCAGGTTAAAAAATTCCCAATCAATAAGATTAATGCTAAAATCGCAAAACTTAAAAAATGTAACGATCTTCCCCCCAATGTTAAATCTGCTATTTTCCGTACTTCTCATCAACTCCCTAAGATCTTTGGTCAAATTAAACTTCATAAATCTAATCATCCCATGCGTCCCATTGTTTCCAAATGTTGTGGACCTACTTATTTTTTAGAAAAATCCCTTACCTTCTTTTTAAAACCTTTTTTTAATAACCATAAATTTTCTATCAGTTCAACTGAAAATTTCATTAATATTTTATACAAAACTAAATTTAAATCTAATAGTAACTTGCATAGTTTTGATGTTGTTTCTTTATTTCCTAGTATACCCGTTGATATTGCTATTGAAATTATTATAAAAAAACTACATAATCATAATTTTAAAACTCCTACCATCGACGCAATCACTTCTGCTTTGAATATTGTTGCGGAGACAAATTATTTTGGTTTCCATGATGCTATTTATCTACAAACCTGTGGTGCCCCTATGGGTAGCCCTTTATCTGGTATTTTGGCTGAGGCGGTTTTGCAAGAACTCGAGAATGAGATTTTGCCTTTTTTATCCAAACTCCCCTCTCTTTGGTGCCGTTTTGTGGATGATGTGTTTATTGTTTGGGATAGTGATTTAGAAGATCTTTCTTTTCTTTTGTTTAAAGTTAATGATTTTTACCCTTCTATCAATTTTACTGTCGAACATGAAGCTAATGGTTCTTTGCCTTTTCTTGATGTACTGAACACCCGTTCTGCTACTGGTTTTCGAACCTCGGTTTTCCGTAAACCTTCTTTTACTAATTCTTGTATTCCTGCTAATTCTTACCATCCTCTTTCCTCTAAAAAAGCTTCTTTTTATGCTTATTTTAATCGCGCTTTTACTGTTTGTTCATCTATCTCTGCTTTAAGTGATGAAATTGAATTTATTTTTGGCCTTGGCCGTGAGGCTGCTTACTCCTTTGAGTTTATTTATAAGGTTTTCTTCCAAGTTCGCCGTAAATATACCCTTTTTGATACTAAACTTATTGCCTTAAAAGATCGTTTGACTTATAGGTCTAGTTTTCTATACAATCCTACGATTTTCCGCCCCTTTATCCAATTTTGTTCTGAGTTTGGTTTCAGACCTGCATATTCTAATATTTTTTCTTTATTTAACCGTATTCGGTCTGATAAACTGGGTGATAGGGATGACTTTAAAAGTTTTGCTGGGGTGTATGTTGTTCCCCTGTTGTCCACCGATGGTAATTTTAAATTTTATATTGGAAGTACTAAACGCATCGTTGGCATCCGTTTAGCAGAACATGCTCGGGATGTCATTGATAGTAAACTTTCTACGGCTCTTGCTCAATTTGTTGTTAAAGATAATTTTCAGCCTCTTTTTGAAAAGACTCCTTTTGATGCGTTATAATAACCCTCGTGATATTCTCCTTTTTGAATCCCTTTTTATTAACACTTTACAACAAAGTTGAAAAGTGTTTATGACTTTATTCATTCTGTCTGTCTGTCTGTCTGTATGTCCGTTAGCACGATAACTGCCGTAAAAATGACTTGATCAAAATGAAATTTTAGTATGTTGCTCAGACGGTCTGTAGGACCTACGGGAATATAAATGAGTAATATCACCCAATTAGTTTTGGATAGAACCCGGGTTGAAAAAATGAAATACATTGAGCCCTATGGGACCTAATTTTTCAAACATTTTTTAAGCGGATTTAAAATTCACAAATTGCTTCGAAAATTTTAGGTAATATTCAAATTGTTCCATAAAATATATAAAAAAAATTCAGCGGAATATATTCAGTAGTTTTTTAAATAAAAATTAAAATAATAACTACACCTCTTATATGAAACGATCACGTGACCATGATATGAAACGATCACATGACCCACTTCAAAATTATATATGGCATCCATCTTGTTTCAAAATCGTGATTTTTTAAGTTCTTTTTAATTCATATTGAGTGTTGTATCCGTCTTAAGACTACTTTATTTTTGCTTAAATTCTGTGCATCTACATACTGAAACAACGCAAATACAATATATTTGAGTTTAAATGATTATCCGAATTTGATTATTTCTACAACGAAGCCTATTTTTCACTTATGTAAAATGTAAACATCAAAATATGTAGAATGAGTTGTATTAGAATTGCTGTATTTCTTTAATACAAAATAATTTAGTCCATGGAGTCTGCATGGCTGATATGAATGAAATATTAATTGATTTTATAAAGAGAAGGACGATTTTTTTCGATGAAGTTTTAAGCATAGAGTTTAATTACATGTAGCTCCATGGTCTTAATTTTTAAATAAAATAAATTATTATAGTATTGTGATGAATGAAATGAATGGGAGAAAGTTATAAATGAAATGCTGTTTTTATAGAGAGATCCAGGCGTGTTATTTTTTCTATGACGTCATTTGAATGAATTTCAGTTGTTTTCGATGAAGTTTTCAAATATAATAAATTATCGTAGTATTATGATAGTTTTAAAAATATTACCGTGGAATGTATCGCATTTTAGAGATATTTAAACTAGGCAATTTATATTTTAATGCCGTCATTTGAATGAAGTTCATTTTTTTCAATGAAGGTTTAAGTTTTCAAATATAATAAATTAATGTAGTATTGTGATAAGTTTTAAAATATTACCGAGGAATGTATTGCATTTTCGAAATTTTTAAATAAAATTGCATTGAAGTTGGAAAGTGCTTCCTAATCAATGCTTTAAGCATAATTGATCTTTCTTGTTTATATATACCGTGAGTCCGTTTGTAATTTTGACCCTGTTATGAATTTGAGTTACGTTTGGCGACTCATTCTCGACTCCATGCAATTCAAGTCTCTGCAAAGTTATCTTTGACGTCTTCCTCTTTGGGATTATGCTTGATTGCCACCCCTTTCCCCTTTTTTCGATTTCTGTAATTAAATTGTAATTAAATATGCTGTTCTTTTGTTGTTAAAATTTTTGAAAAAGTGTTTACGATTTATCCTTGTCTAGACGTAGATTCTTTTGTGGATTGTATTTATGCAAATTTTGTCGCTATATCTGATCTATATATGAGCGATTCAATCTTTATTTCCGTGTAGCCACTTATGAAGAGCATACTTATGCTCGAAAGCGCTATGGCCTGTTTTGTACGTCTTAAGGAAGTGAAATAAAGACCTTCTGTTGTGGGTGTGTGTTTAATTTTGCTATATATACACATACTAACATACATATATACACATACTAATATACATAACATGCATACACATATTTTACATACATACATACATATATAAACATACATACATACATACATTAACATACATAACATACATGCACACACTAACATACAGCATGCACACGCGAATACACACATAAATTACCTCAAAAACGTTCGATTGGAGCTTAAGGATGCCTGAAACTTTGAAAACTATTATTTAAATTTTCGACCCCATCACAATACTTTACCTATACAATATACTATGTATGAATGCAAAATAAAAGGATATCAAAATTATCTATCACTTTCGAAAATAATAAAAAACATATTTCAATTGCACATTCCTAACAAGGCACATGTTTTGCAAATGTTTTTTTATAGGAAAAAATTCCAATTCACGATTTTTTCAATACCGTTTACATATTTAAAAATAGCTATAATCCTGAACATGTATTAACTCAGTAAATATTAATACGAACTATTTATTAAACATATTTTTTTTACTTATTTACGATGGTATAAAGTTTTTATTTTATTTATTTTATGTATACTTCTTGAGAAATTAAAATATATATATATATATATCTTTGTCGCACTTGATTTTACATCGTCTGATAAGTTAGAAAAGTTTTAAAACTTCATGTTGAATAATTTTTTACTTATGGATGGTAATTTTGTTTTCACGAACTTCGACCTTATAAAATGCTGAAGTTTAATATACAATTAAAAGAAGTTTTAAAGAATATGAAACAAATAAAAATAAATGTACATTGTTTCAAAGGAACTTCTGTATTAAAATACGTGCGAAAATTGCAAATGCCATAATGGGTGACATTGTACTGTGAAGCATGTTATCCAAAATTTTATTCCAAGGAGTTAGTTCCTGCAATGCTTAGTACGAATTACGAATAGAATATTTCAGAAAAAATTCGCCTCGACGACTTGAATTTACATAAATTTAGAAAGGTTAAAGTTTTTAATAAAGAAAAGTCAGCTTTATATTAATATTCTTCTTATTGCATATTTTGAACTTTGCAATTTAAAGCGGATTGAATTTGTAGTAACAAGCAGACATTATTGTAAAAGAAAAATCTGAAGTGGACAGCACATAACTTTCCCTACATAATGTTATGAGTTTACTTTTTGTGACACTCAGTGAGATAATAGTTCCCACTATCCACCGCAGACTGATTTGGTATTGAATTAATAACACTTAAATTGAGATTTGGCCCCTTTGGCAATTTACGAGTCGTATCAGAAATACTTGCTCATATTCACCTGTAAAATATTCAACCAGGTGCAATGGAAATTTAATTAACATACAGTGAAATAGATAACTATTAATGATTTTTTGGTGTCAAAATACAAAATTGTTACAAAAAATATTTTCTTTTGTGAATGGAACTCACTAGATCCACGAGGATGATGCTAATCGATTTCTTGCACGCCATTGCATATGAAAAGTGAGCATATTGGATGATATTTAGCTACTCTTATAAGTTTATGTAATTTTTGTAAAAAATGTATATAAAAAACGTGCAATATCTCGAAAACTGTTTAAGTTAGCGCTTTAAAGTTTAGGTTATTCGTATTTCAAATAAAATTACATATGAAATGATTATTTAGTTAACAATGTTAAAAGTCCTATTTTTTAATAATTTCTTTACAAATGGAATTAAAAATAGAGTGATATCTCGAGAAAAGCTCATGCTGACATTCTATGATTACTTACCTGTCATTATTAAAAATCTTGATTTTTAATGAGTTTTTAAAAAATTCATTCGAAAATTGAGAAGTTGGGGGTCTTCCGAACATCCGATTGAGTTTTAAATCAATAGGGTTCCACTATTCACTGATTGTAATAATCGTACCATATTAAGTTTGAAATGCTCCATTCGTTCGTGAGATATCTTATCCACAGGTTCCCGGACACACATATATTAATACACAAACATACTTCATGTTGTTATAACCGGACGTATTGTTATTACTGGACGATTTTCGAGTATTTGAGGTAAGTGTGAGACCAGAAATAGATCTCACACCAGTTAAGATGAGACAGCTTTATATACACTATTTATTGTGTCTGAAACATCAGCCAATACCTTCAGTCTCAATGATGTCAAAGTTTACAACATGCTGACCCAAAGGTCAGCTAAAACCATAAATTTAGGGGCGTCAAGATAGAGGGGGGGGGGGGGGGTCGAAGGACTCCCATCTGTCGGAGGAAGAAAATGTGAAGTAACGACATTGGATAAAAAGGCTGACTAATCTAATGGTCTCACATTGTCTCATTCCGGCGCGAACAAGAGGAATAATTGTTGTAATTAGGTAATTAAGTGATCTTTGTTGTTAATAAATGAATTATTGTTAAAGTTAAAATGGTGCAATCAATTTAGTAGTATATTAATTACTATTCTTTTACAGAACTCGTACTGAAGAAAATAATGGTGGCTTTTAACAAACAACGGAATGTTTAATTTAATAATATTCCACTATGTACAAATTTACGGCCATGTCAATCTTACTAAATTAATATGTCTAAAAAGCCTACTTTAAGTTTCATTTTTGTTTTACTGCACCACAGTAAGTTCCGGTGTGATTTTAATCAGAGGTTTGTATCTTAAATCCCGTGCAATGCCAAGTACATTTTCTAGGTGTTAAACGAAAGGAAATGTGGCTACTTACATTTTTAAGTGTTAGTTTCCCTGTCCATGATAGACTGAATTACTAGTACTTATATATTATTCATTGTTTTGTTCATATAGCGAGTTCCTAGGAAAGTTCCTAATGATCCCAACAGTTTTCGCAATAATAGGTTCCTTAGCATACACGTTAGGTCTAGTGATACTAAAGTGACTATGCCCTATCGAAAGGTAATTGCAACGGTCTTACCGGAGGATTGAAGAAGTTAGAAATACAAACTTTCCAACGTGCGAGATAGAACAAAAATGTCACATACAAAGTCATAGAGCATTGCCTTATTCGTAAGAATTGTGACTAAATTGATTACAAGAGGCATTTATTTGACACAATATGATAGTTATATTCAGGAATAAACAGCACTTACATGTGCAGGAATCTAGTATTGAACCGTCTCAAAATGCTTTCCTATATAGTGTTAAACTTGCTCAAAATGCTTTCCTATATAGTATTAAACCTGCTCAAAATGCTTTATAATATTGATTACAAGAGGTATTTATTGGACACAAGATGGGTATAGGCAAGTTGCTGTATTCAGGAATAAACTGCACTTACATGCGCATAGAACTAGTGCTGAATTTTCTCAAAATGCTTTCCGCTATAGTGTTGAACCTACTCAAAAGGCTTTCCGATATTGATTACAAGAGGCATGCATTTGACACAATATGGCTACAGGCAAATTCCTGTTATATTCAGGAATAAACAGCACTTATATGAGCAGGAATCTAGTGTTGAACCTGCTTAAAATGCTTTCCGATATCGATTATGAGCATTTTAATTTGAGAAAAATTATTACATTATACATTATAATTAGTGGTAACGCATTTGGCAATGGATGAAGAATTATCGTTTTCTTATATACGTATATGTATAGCTTTCGTGCATGACTCATGCCGAGTTAGGCAATGTTTTGAAACTTTGTAATTGACATATTTTTTCGATTTCGCTTTGTTGGCGAGTTTGTGTTCCTAACTTCCATTTTTGCTACTTCTAACACTTTCATTAGGTCGGGCATGGCTATTTTACTATACATAGACTTAATGTGTACGCCCTCAGACGTTTTTATTTCGATGATGCTGTGTGTGCCAAAGGACTTTGACTAGTAACCATGTACATATAATTTCGCTCTCTTGGTAACTTGGCATTCAAATAATCAGCGCCGCCAATTATTTTCTAACGCCCCATGTCGTTAACGAATGTGGCCATATTTTTTTATTGAATAAAGCTGCTTTATAAATGCTCTGAAACGAGATATTTAAGTTATTGAAATTTTACACACTCCGTATTTTCTCGTTAACAATTAATTATTGTTTCAGAACTTTTACTAGCCCTTAATTACAGTACGGGGAAAATATAATTATTACTTTTTAGGATGAGAAACTTAGATAATGAGTTTTGAAATTATGAAAAATGTGACATAAAAGTTTAATTACGGAGTTATTACACGCTTCTTTACGACTTTAAAATAATGTTTTTTTTAATTTTTTAATAGTGAATATAGAACAAAGTTGAAAGGAGAAGATAAGATATATGTAAAACATTAATGGAAAAGTTTTGAAGTATAAAAATTGTAATAAAAGAGGATAATTGACATTTACTGAAATGCATTTAACAATTCTTTAGTACTAAATGATTTACAGAGCATATTTAAAACACCTTTGGGAAAATGTTCATGTGTGTGTGTGCGTGTGTGTAAGGTGTGGATAGAATAAATCAAGAACGAATGCTCAAATACCTAAGAAATGATATATGCAAATAAATTATGAAAACACAAGAACTATGTATAATTCTTGTATAAATTCCTATAAATTATATGTGTAAATAAATTATGTAAAACACAGGAACTGATAGAAAATTTACTGCATAAATCTCTACGGAATTACATACTTAATCAAATTACATAAAACAAAAGAACTTTATAGAATTATTGTCGGATTAACTTCTACGGAATTATACGTGTAAACAAATTATGTAAAACTCAATAAAATTTTTGCTGTGTATATCTCTACGAAATTATGAATGCAAAAAATTATGTAAAACAAAAAAACTATATACAACTCATGCCGTATAAATTTCTGCGAACTTTGCTTAAAAAGGACGCATTATTTGAAAAACAAAAGACTATATACAACTTATGCTGCATAAATTTCTGCAAAATTTGTTTTAAAAGAATACATTATCTGAAAAGTTGAGTACGAATTAATCGAAAAGTATGCAATTTGAGTTGTGTGGATATAGAAAATTAAAAACTAATGCTTTTATTGATATGAAATTCTATGGTTAGATACACTGTGTAAGGAACTGGTACTAGTTAGAACTTTTTATCATTAGTTATTTTATTCCACTAGAACATAAGTTATTAAGTATGGAACTTGATTTTGCACACAGTCCATAATAAATTGAATCGCAGCATAAAATGCTGTGAAAATAAAGTATGATAAGTAGTGGTACCTTTCAGAAATCTTTGGATTTTCTTCTTCAGTGCAAACAACCCAGAATCCGAACGTCTAAATGAAAGCTATATTATGCCGTGTAAGCAGAAAAATGACCATAACCTAATATGGAAGTGCCACCTAGTATGGCAAAATAGAAGTAATAGGAGAAGAAATAAAAAAAGCGGAGAATATGAAATTGAAAAGTTAACAAGAAAAAAACAACTATAATCCAGATATATAATCTCAAAGTACTATGCAGCTAAAGAGCGAGACAGGGATACAAATAATTAGACCCGGTCATATAATACCTCGGAGAAATCATTTGGTGTTATTGATAAATTAATAATATTACTGTAATTTTTATTAATATAAATATGTTCGAAGAAATCTATATCAAAATCCGAAGAGCACTTTTGAATAATGGAGGTAGAAGAAAAATCAAACTGGTAACTAGTCCTCTAGCAGTGAATGACGATTGAAGATAAATTATTTTTTTTGGACACAATTTTGATGTTCTGTTCGGCGGTACTTGAAGGTACGTTTAATCTGACTAATGTAAGTTAGTACACATTGACAAGAAATTTGATAAATGCTTCAATTATTGAACTTTTCAATCGGGTTCTTAAGGAAAGAAAAATTATTTCGTTGATAGTGAATAATACCATTTTGAGGTTAAACTTCTTAAAAATTCAAGCAACGTTGTGACTAAATTTTAGGATAAAACAGAAGGCAAACAATATTGCTAAAATTTTTAGATGAACAGTCCTTGCTCTGCAGTAGCTTAGAAAATTTGGGAAAAGTACGATCAACAATTTATGGGAAAAGGATATTTATGGGAAAAAGGTTTTTTACTAAATTTAAACCCATGCTCGATAGAAGCAAGTAAACTGGGGAAGAAAGATTTAGAAGCTATTGAAAATTATTATTACTCTTAAGAACATTAGATTGGAAATTAGTAAGAAAAAGCTTGTTAAATAAATTTATCTAGTCAATATTTTAAGAGAGAGAGGGAGATATATAAAAGATATAAACAGAAATAAGGAGAGAAAGAGGAAAGCGATTAGACAGACAGACAGACAGATAAATAGATAGATAGACAGACAGACTGATAGACAGATAGAGATAGATAGATAGATAGATAGATAGAGAGAGAGAGAGAGATAAAAGTAGAAGCAACGAAAGAGGAATATAAGAGATAAAAACGGAGAGAGATATATAAAAGATGAAATAGAGATACAGAGGAATACAAGAGATAAAAACAGAGAGAGCCAGAGAGGAATATAAGAGATAAAACAGAGAGAGATATATACAAAGGAAAAAATAGAGAGAGATATACAAAGGATAAAATAGAGAGAGATATACAAAGGATAAAATAGAGAGAGGAATACAAGAGATAAAAATAGAGAGAGGGAGATATGAAAGATAAAAATATAAGAGAGAGAGGGGAGATATAAGAGACAAAACACAGAGAGAGAGAAATAAATTGTTTTTAAATGAACAACTCACAAGACCAAGGTTCTGTGAAGACACATTTTCTTTTCACTTTGATGCTGATTGTGATACATAAAGCAAAAATTGGAATATCAGTGTTTGAGAAAGTCTAGAAGTCTCATATTCCAAATATGTTTCCAATAAATTTTGCTATTAATGGCTCATAGTCTTCGTTTTATATTTATTATTATGTACAAACTTAGTAACATAGTATTATTTTCTCTTAAAATATACATTAAAAGTCCCACTTTACTAGTTTGAGATCAATTTCAAAAGCGAAATTTTAAGCATGATTAAAAGTTGAAATTATATAACTTACTTTACATAATGATTCATTAACTGAAGTATATTTATCGCGCTAAGAAAAGAGTGATTTTCTTTTGTTGCAAAAGAGCCGTAATATCAGATATAATGCTCATTAGTTACTTTTCTTTAACTTTCATCATTAATCTTTCTTACATTACATTTCGTGTTTCTGTCTTTAAACGCATTCAAAACATTTTTAATTGGTAAAAATATAAGTAAACATTTTAGAATTTATAATGAAGTAGTTTATATCTAGTAGGACCGTCGATAAAAAGGGAAAGCGGGCCGGACCCGGAACCCCAAGAATTTTTTTTGAATGTCTAATGACAAGGGTGTATTGAAAACAACAAGTATTGTTGTATTCAAAACAAATTTAACCTTAATAAAATATCAAGAGTTAAAATAAAAGTATACAACACTCGTAATTATTGAACTATTTTGTTGTAAAATAAAAACAGTTCAGATTTAAATAATTTAAGAGTTATTTTATTTTCTTAAACACCATATTGATATAATTTATGTATACATCTAATTAACTATGGTTGCTATCGTATTAATTAATTAATTTTTTACTTTTTGTTACGAATGCATTTCAAACAGCTATTCCAAATTGGATAAGGAGCCTATATCCTACATCAGTTGAAACAATTTCAATTTAGAATTAAGTTAAATTTATTAACTAAAAAAATGCTTTTGGTAGAAAGAGAATTTAGTAGTAAGTAATTATTAATTATTATTAAAAGCGATAGTGAAATTGATGTACAACTAGGAAGGAGGAGCCGACACGGAAACGCTCCTGCTCCAGGGTAAGTGATCGTTCGGCACGGATCTAGTGTCAGGTACATAAAATTTGCCGAAATATTCGAAAATAAAAATACACAATTATAAATAAAATATTGATATTTTATAATACTTGCCATTTCAAATATTATGAAATAAAATTTTCAGACAAATTTAATAAAAGTTTAAATTTTTTATTAAATATAAACATATACACACTAATAATATGCCGGCCGTCCAAATGGTTGCTCGAGTCCTTAGGATGAGTCGGACGGCCTGGGTCTTCAACACTAATAATATGACTTCGCACCTTACTACGTCATAAATCAAAACACAACTAAAATCATGGCGTCATCAGATAACGTTCCCAGTGTACTACTAATGTTCCGTTTTGGCTGATGTTAATCATAACAATAGTTGGACTAGTATTTTTGCAAAAAGCAATGCTAGAGACACGAGTATTTAGAGATACGAGCTAATGCTAGAGATACGAGCTTTCTCTGAAAAATTTGAAAATAAGATTTTGATGGATGACCACGTTTTCCCCGTCATAGGAGAGGGAATGGACATCACACAAGTGCGTGTAGAAGGAGGACGAGCATCAGAGGCCGGTTACCAGATTTTTTTTTATTTGGGGATATGAAGCACCGCCGACTGAAGCAGGTAAAGTCTATGGGCGGTGGGTGAAGATATGAAAGATTCACGAGGAGAAAATAAAATATGGACGGGGGTCGTGATAAATGTTTGCAGGGGGTCCACAATTCGTATGGGTCGCCCTGTATTTCAAGTACTGTTGAGTTGATGTCCAGTATATGGGGGATTGATAACAATCCTTCTTTTTATCATATACCTTCTTTTTATCACGTTATTATTTAAACAATCAAATCAGAGTTACCTGTCCTCTTAAGTTGAGTATAAATTGATGAAACGACTAAAAGATAGGTAAAACAAAGAACCATGACTTTCAGAATGGGCAAGGATTTTCGTCCTTATTAGCTTTTTAACAGAATATTTTTGCTTATACTCATGAGGACAGAATGTTTTATTTAAGACTGAAAAGATAAATGAAGTAGGCACTGTTTAATCAAAGGGTTTTGGTTGCTTTCGGAAAAAATATAACTCTTCTTTTACAAGCTCATGAGGCGTGAGATAATGGGTATATACAACACTTTAAATCTAACAATTTTACGAAAAATAAAGTAGTTAAAGAAAGCTGGCGTAAACTCTTTGTAGACTTTAAAAAAACACTAGAATAAAAGCCTTCACTTGGTGACACTAAAAGACGTTAAATCACACATTCAAAGACAAAGAACTTTCGGACGCAAAACGTCCCTCATCATGAACATATGCTAAGAAAAAATATATATTGGATTTTTATACCCAATCAAAAACCGCGAACAAAATCTGCATATCATTAATTGACAGATTAGACAAGAGAAATATAGTGGGATGAAAAAACATATAATTTAAAAATTGTCACAGCATAAATAAAATACAAAAATGCCAAATATAAATGTTTAAAAATCAGACAATGATTTAACTCTCAAGGAGTCGATGAAGAGATTCCATGCGAAACTGAGCTTTTGAATAGGGTCAAGCACGAGATATTTTATTTTGCTTAAAATTAAGGAGGTTAAATTTACTTGGGGATTCAAAAGGTATTGGTAAGGTTTGATGATTGGTAAGGTTTGAACAGAATAGATAGAAATATATGTGTGGTGCGCATAAAAAATTAATTTAAAGTTGGGTATTTTAGATTATTAATTATTAATTAATTATTTTCGACATACATTAACATAGCCGTAAATTGATCATTTTTGTGGTACTCATTAATTATACATTGCGTTGTTTGCCGCTATTAAAACTCTCCAATTATTTATTTTTAGCGCGAGTTCTGTAAAAGAATATTAATATAATATTAAATTGATTGCACCATTTTAACTTTAACAATAAATCATTAACAACATAAAATACTTATTGAATTCATTACATAATTATTCATTCATATTATTTCGGCGGAGAGAGACAATGTTACACCATTATTAAAAATACCTAAAATGTATTTAAGACCTGGTGTATTATTTGAGGAACACATACCTCCAAGGCTGTCTTGGCTTGGTCACCAGCACGTACTTCGCCGATCATATTACTGAAATTCACTCGAAGTGTAATTCGTCGATCATATTGTACTGCTGGCTCGAATACTCGTACTTATGTCATTCTCTTAGTCTGTTTGTTCTTTGTAAGTATCCTCATTCTGTATCTCCGTTCTTATGTCATTCTAGTAGTCGGTTCTTTCTCATCGTTCTTAGGTCATTCTATATCTATATCTTTCTAAGTGTCGTGCTGTAAGTCTTTTTCTCGCTATATCTCTTTTTATCGTCGTTCTTATGTCATAGGTTGTGGCTCTTTTTGCCTCAGGACAAACACTCCTCCTTTGCTTTCATTGGCAGCCTTCAGGGTGACTCTACAAGTTTCTTCTCAATTGGTCAGCTTTTTTATCCAATGTTGTTACACATTTTCTTAAGAGTACTTCGACCTCTTCTTATCTTGACACCCCTAAATTTATGATTTTATATGACCTTTGGGTCCACCTGTCGTAAACACTGGCGTCATTGAGACTGAAGGTAATGTCTGATGTTTGATGTTTCAGACACAATAAATAATGTACATAAAACTGGCTCACAATAACTAGTGTGAGATCTATTTCTGGTCTCAGAATATGTACTCAAGTACGTATTTAAGTTTATGGATTAACTAGAATGTAAAATCTTGTCAGATATATTGTATAATATTAATTTATATACCGCCAAGTAAGTTAGTAGAATAATTGGATATTTTGACGTGTAGCCTATGGTCAGCGTATACAGATGAAATAGAGGAAAGATGAAGTAGAGGAGATGAAATAGAGGAAAGATGAAGTAGAGGAGATGAAATAGAGGAAAAATGAAGTAGAGGAGATGAAATAGAGGAAAGATGAAGTAGAGAAGATGAAATAGAGGAAAGATGAAGTAGAGGAAATGAAATAGAGGAAAAATGAAGTAGAGGAGCTGAAGTAGAGGAGATGAAATAGAGGAAATTCTAGATATCTATAAATAGTTAGCAAGTAATTTGTAGCGCTTTGAAAGCATGTAAATGGAACAAATGAGTCTGATAAAATCGAATACGCTCTATTGGACTGGAGCCACTGGCGATTTTTTCTTTATCTTATCCACACTCAAAACTTCATAATATCCAATGAAAAGACGTGTAATATTTCGTTACAATTGATGTGTTCAATATGATGAATGCATTGCAGATTCAAGGTAACAGGAAAAAAAAATTCGACATAACCCATACTTTGCTGCATCTGAGCACGCTATTAGTGGGCTCCACTGTATATTACCTCACAAGGGTGAATACAAAACTCATTTATTGTACTCATTTATTGTATTTAAATTCTAAAACCAAAGACAAGTAAATGTTTATATTTAATTAAAATTCTAGGAAAGTGATAAAGCACTTTAATTACATGTAACACAATCAAATGCATCAGTAAATAGTTTTTATCGCATAATTTATTTTTTAATTCAAATAACTTTTTTCCTTTCTTAAGTATCAATTGTTGCAAAGCGAAATGTCGTTAGAAGAAAAAGTATGTCCTTCAAGGCTGGGACAGGGATATTTTTTATTTTTCCTGACGTTAAGAGCGACTACATTTGTTGGCACTTAAGGTGCAAAAAAAGCCTTCAATTAAGACTGAAAAGATAAATGGAATCAGCGCTTTTTAATGAAAGGGGTTGCGTTTTTAAAAATATATTTTTCCCGTTTTAGCGTGCTTTGCATTGAGTAATATGAATTTGGAATACCAGGACTTCAAAATCAATTTTTTTAAAATTAAACTGCATACTTTTGGTGGTTTCATATGAAATGAAAGAAAATTTAATTCCAAATTTTATCTAAGTGAAATATTCTAAAATAAGGTAAAATAAATTGACTAACATGAAATAAGTTAGCTTTCTGTATGTTATATAAGGATGGTTCCAACTTTCGATTGAAGTGCTCTACAGTTGCAAAATCAGAGTCTATTAATGGGAAATCGACTATGCGCTATCGATTAAAAAAGTTTGCTGCGCCTTTAGTGGCGAATTAAATAAGCTAGAATTCCTGTATCGAAAACGAAGCAGGATAGGCGAAAATTTTCAATTACAAAGTTGTAGAACATTCTCTATTTAGTGGAAATATTCGCAGTTTGCGAGCAAGTTAAAAAGGCATAATTCGCAGTTAAAAAGGGATAATTGTTGTAAGGCACAATCTATCTGCCATTTTTATACAACATTTAATATTTACTGCAAAAGGATAATTCTAAATAAATTAAAATAAATTTATCACGCTGATTATTATTTTTCCAAGCGTATTTTTCGCCAGTTTCTTTAGAAGTATGTAAAGACCTGCCCCAACCGGGAATAGAACCACGGATCTTCATACTGGTTAGCCGACGCTCTATCGTTAGGTTACTGGGACGGAATTGCAACCTCTTATCGAAGTGATCTCTGTATTCTTCTCCCGTTAATGTCAGATTGACGTGCAACTTGGCAATCTGATTGACTACCTGCTGTTATTTTTACCTCAGGTTAGACTCTTGATACTACAATTTTTACTCTGGTTTACCCAATATGCCAGTGTCCTCTGAATATGTAATAATAGTACTAGGGTCACTTTCAAACCTCCAACATCATTGTACTAATCTAAAACTTCCAGCATCACTGTTCTAATTTCAAACTTCCAATATCACTGTACTAAATTCAAACCTTCAACATTACTGTACTAATTTCAAATCTCCAACAGTACTGTGCTAATTGCCCATTGTTATTACACGTTTTTACATTGTTATTACACGGTAATTTTTATTGCCGAACTTCGACAATTCCGCACGTCAATCATACTTTAGGCCCCTTCTCTCTAATGTTGCCGATTTCATTCAAGGAAACAGTCTTTAGTATATATTTTTTTCGTATAATTTGGATATTTTATATCTCACAGATGTCTGTAATGTGGTAGAAGTTCTGTTACTTTTTGATTACAAAGTAGTTCAGCTGCTTGCGATGTGCTTGCAGTCGCCATCTATAATGCAAACGAGGAAAAGAAAGGCGGAGCTGAGTGACGTTCAATTTTATCGTTCTTTGATTGGTTTGAGCTCAGAAATTAAACAATTTTTATTGTCGAGTTAAAAAAAATTGCTGCAATTCGGAGGCAAGATTTCTTGCCATTGAAGTATGGTGTTGTTGAAAAATTGCTGAAAGGAATTACTCCATGTCACAACACCTGGACTAACAGGGTTAATTTGCTAGCGCACTATTCGCTAGCGCATCTTGTTGCCCCAACAGGAAATCGAACCATGTATCGTTCCACTGACCAGCTGACGCTCTACCGTTTTGCTGCTGCGACGAAATTTCAAGCTTTTATCGTCTAAGCGAACTTTGCAAGTACTTCAGTAATAACGAGACATTAGTATAATTATCGTTAAACTCATTTCTATCGGATGTGTACATGTTATGCGTAAACCACACGCCTTTGCATACTAAATAGGGAAAACAATACAACTTTGTAATTGAAAATTTTCGCCTATCTGTCATAGTTTTTGAGAATTTAAGAAAGGAATTCGAATTTCTTCAATTCACAGCTAGAAGCGCTGCACACTTAATCGATAGCGTGTAGTCACTTTTTCTATTAATAGATCCTGATTTTGCAGCTGCAGAATACTTTAATTGAAAGTTAAAAGGATGTATAAGGACATGAGGGAAGCCTGCATTGTGGTAACTCCATTAACACAATTATAGAGCTATTTAGCGCAGTCTGTTTGAAAGAAATAATGAGTTTACTATTAGTTCTGTATTTCAGTATAGTTAGAGTGCATTATCTGGAATCGTGGGTGTGCACCAGGATTCAAGAATGAGTCCAAATTTCTGGATAACTAATATGTTTATTCACAAGCACAACGTAAACAGGAACAATATACGGTCAAACAGCACTTAAATGCTCCACTAATTTCACAAAATAACTGATATTAATCTCAGAACAATGACAAAAGTAATTTTTCAAAACAGCAGCTTATTATTCTCGAAACAGTGGCAAAAATCACAGTCCAATGCAGTTCGTTTCACGTCAACTAACTCTCCGACTCAATGATGACTCGTATTTGTAGACTCTCCATAAAAACTTCTGGAAATCTCTAATATCACGTAGAATAATCGTTATTTCGCAGTCTTTCTCAAAGTTTCGGGAAGTCACCAAATTTCACCCAATTCGTGATAAATCGCCAAATCTGACAACCCTTTACACGGAATTCTGAAACTGGCGACTCTAGAATGATATCATGGAAAAGAATGCTTTTACGGTTGTTCTCTCTCTCTGGTCTTCTAAATAGATGAATGCAAGGAGGGAGAAAATGGACTCCGGATGAAAAGGAATATTATGCGTTAGCAACAGTATCAACAAAGCCATCGAATTCCATTTAATAAAATATCAATGATATTTTAATCTGGATTTTTCCCGTAAGTATAAACAAATTACATTATTCGGCCAAAAAAGTCGCTGTGAGACCAGGAATATAACTACTTCTTGAGAGAATACTAATTCACTATACTTCCTTCACAGAAGTAGATATGACCATTAGGTAATTACAATTATTTCACTGGCATTACGAGGCCTTAAATACAACTATCCAAAAGATCAAATATAACAGACTTATGACAATTGTATTTTATAGAAAAAAATCAAATACAAATTCAGTTGTGTTTAATTTCTTAATTAGTACACATTATTCCTGACCTTATATACGAAGAAGGCTCATAACTCCCCTGAAGTATTTGTAATCACTAAAATTTCATATATCTTCTTCAATTCAGGAAATGCAAAGAATTCGTTACGTCATTTTACGCTCTGCATTTTAATTGTGGTACAGGTTTTTTTTTTATCACGGGTATAAATTGGAGTGAAAATAGATAATGTTTCAAAAATATCAATAATTAAGGTGGGTATAAAATAAGAGTGAAAATAAATAACGTATTCTAAAATATGAAAATAATCACGTAGGTATAAATAAGAGTGAAAACGAATAACGCTTGCTAAAATAGGAAAATAAGTAACGTGTGTATAAATAAGAGTGAAAATAAATAACGTTTTCTAAAATGTCAAAATAATTAACGTGGCCAGTACACATAAGAGCTAAAATAAATATCGTTCACCTAAAATATGATAATAATTAACGTGGGTATAGAAAAGAGTGAAAATAAATAACTTTTCCTAAAATATCAAAATAATTCACCACGGTGTGTAGGGACAAACATATTCTGTCCACATAAGATATTTAGAAAATGTAAACAATATTATATTAATAAATTGCAAAAAAAGTATTGAAGTATTTATAACTAAACATCCTAAGACGACCTCATTAGTGCTAGATCTTTTAAAAGGAATATGTGGCAGATGAGGATGAAAATTAATTTTTTAATAAAGTTTCCTGCTAACGGCTAATAAAATATATCTTACTCTACAAAAATGCACTTTATAAATTTTTCTAGAAAAGCCATTTGAAGCATCTTCGTTACACGATCATTTTTTTCCTTGTTCAAAAATTAAACTTTGGTTCTCTTTTATATGACAACTTATTATTAGCCTAAAGGCAACCGGTAATGTAGATACTTTTTTGAACTATTAGAAAAAATTATTGAATTAGAAAAATAGTAACTGAATCTTAGACGATGTTTTGTAACGAAATATTCATTTAAAATATTTCAAAAAATAAATATTTTCTTTAATATTTTTAATACGTTCTCTTGAAGATTTTCATATAATAATAAAAGAAAGAGCAAGGTATTGGCTGAAAGAAAAACTTTATTAGTTTGACAGTATGCAAGATTGATTAAAAATATCAACTGATTTCGAAAGTAAAGCCTGCTTGTGATAAGGTATTGTGTTGGTAAGGCTTAGGTATAGCCACGCTGCCAAGCAAAAAGAAAGAGTGAGTAGCACTGTTGCTCATTAAAGATTGATGTGAAGCGTCACTCCTTTCACGTACGTCGAATAAGAAAAGGTTGATGTGTGTTGTCTGTGATGATTGCACAAGGTACTTAAACCTGCAAATGAGGAAGTCATTGATGATGAAACATTTAGACGCAACGTTTGCAGTCACACTACCGAGCTAGCGTCCAGTAAGAGCCAGCCAGAACATAATTAATACATAAACATCTGCGCTATACACTGGCGTGTATAGCGCAGATGTTTATGTATTAATTTTTTTTTATGCTTCTCTACCAGAATTGTTTTATAATACAACAGCTCAAAATATTTTTATAATAGGAAGAAAAATTACATATTAGAGTTTGTATTAAATACGGCATTGTGCTTTTATTCATCGCTTCAACTTTTCAATTGAAAGATGACGAAATTTCCTCTGTGGAAGTTTTGGGGAAAAGCACGTAACCTCTTAGGCCAATCTACGAAATTTGGGAAGTTTTCAGAACTCACTCAAAGACTTTAAGTTGGCGGTATTTTGCTAAATTCATCGCCAAAGTCAAGCGACCCATATCTTTAAATGATAACAATGGTTTTCTGGTCGCATCCATAACAGTATAACGCCACTTCCGTTTCACCCCCATCACATTTCTTTCAACATTTCTACTCCCTAAAATGTTTCACATTAAAACCCTGTTGTGGGCCGCATATGATTTTCCCTGCAGATTCAAATTAATTTTCTCCTGATTAATCTACTAAATTGAGTTTATCTGCTCAAAATGTCAAGGATACATGTTTGATACAATAGCCTATTTCCACTTTCAATACGCTTTTTTTCATTAGGCAACGTCAGACATTTTAAAACGAAACGTAATTTCAACGTTTAAATAATTTACTTAAACAAGCATTTAATTAATATATTTAAACATGTTGAATTTTTTACTTCAGATTTTGATGATTTTTGTGGATCATTTTGCAGAAAAAAAAACCCGCCCGTTCTATTATTCTGAATTATATCAAAATCTAATCACCACTAGGGTAATTTAACTACCAAATTTTAAGAAATTTCATTAAATAGTTTTTAACTACAATGAGAAACATGAGATCAAAATGAAAAAAATTCTAAATATCTCAAAGATGGTCTATGCTAGAGTAATGGATTTAATCTTATTCGTTGTTAAAACTTACATACAAAATGGCATTAAATTAATGTATTTCAATATATTTCAACATATGTAGTTATTTTGACGACTTTTGCAGGCTACTGTGCAAAAAGAGGCAGGTTCAATTTTTACGAATTATACTGTAATAGAATCAACACTAGGGTTATTCAGAAATGACCTATCTACCAAATTTTACAAAATTTGGTCAAATTGTTTACGAGCTGGAGTGGATAAATACAAACAGACAGATGAAAAAATTTATGTATTTGAAGTATGGGTATTTGTTTACAAAGTAATAAAATTTAATTTGATGGGAAAATGATAGTCAACCGTTTAGGCAGGCATCATACGACTTTCTTCACACATAGTGATGAATTCTTTTTGATGATTAGAAAATAATTTTTATTTTCTTTATTTTATATTTAATTTTAAATTATTCGCCACAAAAATTAAAATTTAACATTTTACGCGACTTTAATGGCTATCCAGGTTCTTTTAGTAATACTTTTAAAAATCCATACTTAAATGTCATTTACAGTTGATTTATTTCAAGTGAAAAAATGAACTAGAAATTATAAAAAATAATAAAAAAATAATAAATAATTAACTATAAAGCCATAGACTTATTTACTTATTTCAAGTGAAATAAATGAATTTCCGCGAATTAGTTGCCTTCGAAACAGAAATTTAATTATAAACGTGTCTTCATTTGGAACGTACTTGTTATGGTTAAAGAAATACATTCGAAGAAATACATTCAAGATAATTCATATAAGTAATTGACATTGCACACCAAATCGAAAGAGGCCTTATATTCTGATGACAGGTCTGTGTCGAATGGAAGAAATAATCAGACACACTGCGCCAATGGATGGATTTAGCTGTGACAGCTTCACCCTCTATATTTAAGTCGTTGGGGGGTAATATAAATTTTATCAGAAAAGTCTACTTCTGGTGATCTTCACTGAGAGTGCTGCTAAAGCACGAGAGCAATGAACGCAGAGAACGAGCATCGTCAAGAGTAAGGCTCCTGAGCCGCAGTCAGTCAAGAGGGCACATTTACGGCCAATCAGGAGCAAAGAGAGTTTTGAAAAGAGGACAAGTTTTTGAGAGACAAGGATTCGGATGGACTTCCCTACCTTCATGACAACTGGGAGGTCGAAGGTCGAACCTCCTATCGAGCATGGTTTTATATTAAGGAGTATAATAGAACTCCTAGACGAAGCAGCACCGATGAGCGAAAGGGCTGTGGAAACAACCGATTCAAGAGCAGTGGTCTGCAAACTTTTATGAATCAACACACACATCTGAGTCCGTTGGTGGTTGGAGGGCCGCACATACAAATACGCATGCATACGCACAGATATACGCAAACGGACACACTTATACGCACACTTGTAGGCAAGTAAAATTACCGCAATCAAACTTAGCGTTCCGAAAATGAATAAGGCAACACTTTACCACATAATTTCCCCATGAAATTAACAATCCGGATTCAAGGATTTTCTTCAAATAATATGAAATAAAAATGTTAATATGCGAAATCTGACAACAAACGTAAGTTCTTATGCAGTGTCAAAAAACCCACATCGGCTGTGGCTGTCCGTGTTCTTATAAACATGAATCGGCTTCCTTTATTTGCCATCTAGCGGATGCTTTCATAGTAAGGTGTTGTCAATCTGGAATTTACAAAATCGGTGGACATCTAATCTACACTCGGACTGTTTTTATATGAACTTTTAAAATGGTATGTTTATCAACCACAAATAATTTCACAGAATATATTAGAAATATAAAATTTTTGTAATGTTCATTAACACACAAACCCAGCTGTTAGAAAAAACGGTTGAAAAAGACAAAAGATTGCCGAGATTCAAAAGGATACTCAAAACCAAGTTCAAACCGCGGTTAAGGCTGAGGATATGGAAGCTGAGACTGAACCAACTGTTAAATCCCATGATGAAAAGACGGATGAAATTCTCAACCTCATCAGAGGATTTATCAATATGTTCAATTTCGATGACTTAACTTAACTCTGCGAACTGCATCAACAGATAATACAAAAAAGAGCGATCCAATGTCAATGGTTTTTGAGGCCTTCAAAACAATTGCGGATTTTAAAAATAACACTGAGAATCAAACCCGTCATGGATAGGTCCCAAAAAGAATCCTTTAAAATAATATTTTGGAATGCCAACGGCATATCTATAAGAATAAATGAACTTAGGAACTATGGTAAAAGAAAATGGTGTAGACGCCTTGTTAATTCAGGAAACTAAAGTTAGAGAAAATAAAAAACTAAATATAGCCTACTATAATAGTTATCATAATTTTAGCCCAAATACAACTGCTAGACGGCCCCATGGAGGAACAGCAATACACATTAAAAGAAATATTCCCCACGAGGAAGTAAATAACATAAATTTTCAAGGTGTAGAAAATACTAGTATAAAAATAAAAATAAATAATACAAATCCTTTTATCGATACTTTACGATACTTTATCGATTTACTTCGATATATGTCAAACATATGAGTGGAATAAATGTAGCTGCGCAACTGGAACTGCTTTTCTCGCGATACCCGAACACCGTACTTGCGGGTGACTTCAACGCGCACCACCGTAGGTGGGACTGTAGAAGAGCCAACACACGCGGTATACACATAAACAGACTGCTGAGCACAACAAACACCAACATTATTGCACCATCGAGTCCAACCTGCTTCACACGCGGCAATGGTTCTTTCATAGATTTTGTCCTTACAAGAAACATAGACTACGCTCACACTATTAATACCCTAGATGAATTCGACTCGGTTCATCTACCGGTACTAGTGACATTTGATCTGAACACACCACTTCCAGCCTTTCTGGGACAAGAGAGGGTGAACTGGAACGTATTCAAAAGAGCATTATTCGAGCCGCACTTAGCAGTACCTGACATAATGAGCACGGCGGATATTGACTCTGCCACGCATACACTCACAACAGAAATCAAGAGAGCAATTGCCTCTGCTACAACACATCGTGAGTCACCAAAAACACCCACACTTTCCCACCATGTCAGACAGTTAGTAAGACAGAGGAACAGAATTAGAAAGACATGGCAGGCTAATAGAGACCCTGCCCTTAAAAGGGAGCTTAACAGACTCACGTGTAAAGTCAGGGAAAAAATCGTCGCGGAAAAGCAGCAACAGTATAAAGAGTTAATCGAATCGCTTAACCCAGAAGACGTGTCGCTCTGAGAATTCGTCAAAAGACTTAGGAAACCTCAAAATAAACTCCCGCCATTATTAGATGGCAATAATACCGCGTACTCAGATGAAGAAAAAGCCGAGGCGCTCGCAAAGCATTGCGAAAAGAAATTCGAACCAAACCACGATTTAATGTGTCAACTCTAAAAACGGTCAGGCAAACACTAAACAACTTTAGAAACTCCCCGGTCACGGCTGAGATTAACCCAGCCACACCGCAAGAGATAGTCGAAATTATCGAACGTAGCGGTCAAAAACCTACCCTTAAATATAATTTTTTTCATCACCATTTTAATAAATAAAATACTAAAATTAAACTATTTCCCTAAAGAATGGAAGGACGCGATAATTATACCGATCTATAAGGCAGGAGAGGATGCCACAATTCCAGCCAACTATAGACCAATTAGCCTACTACCAACACTTAGTAAAATTACTGAGAAAATAATTCTTAAGAGACTGAACACGCACCTTAGTGAGAATGACATTACCATTCCGGAGCAGTTTGGGTTTCGGCCAAAACACTCCACCACTCATCAACTGCTGAGAGTGGTAGAGTACATATCTTCTGGACTAAATACCAAGACACCCACAGCTGAAATTTTCCTGGATATACAAAAAGCCTTTGATAAAGTGTGGCACTGTGGTTTAGCATACAAATTGATCACTCTAAAAGTCCCTGACGCATTAGTCAAACTTTTAATTTCATACTTAAATAACAGACACTTTCAAGTCAGAGTTAAAGATAGCTTATCTACACCCAAGCTCATAAAAAGTAGTGTACCGCAAGGATCCATCCTGGGCCCGACACTTTTAACATATACCTGAATGACATCCGAGGGACTCCAAACACCGAGCTGGCACTCTATGCAGACGACAGTGCGATACTTGCAAAACACACTTATCTCACAGTTGCACAGACAGCTACAACAACACTTAGATATACTCCAAACATGGCTGGAAAAATGGCGAATAAAATTAAACCCTAATAAATGTCATTGGATTTACTTCTCTAGGAAGCATAAACCCCACCGCCTCTGTATATAAACAACTAAGCACTACGCGCGGAAAAATCAACTAAATACCTAGGTCTAACGATAGACTCCCACCTAACTTGGAAATTGCAAGTAACAAACTTAGTCAAAAAAGCGTATAATGCCACAGGAGCTTTATCCCAATCATAGGAAACGGAAATCTTAATTATCAAAACAAACTTCTAATATACAAATCGGTCATCCGCCCGGGAATGCTGTATGCAGCAACCGTATGGGGATATGCCTGTAAAACTACCATAGACTTCTTAGAAATAAGACAAAATAAAATCCTAAGGTGTATCAGGAAAGCCCCCTAGATATTTAAGGAACTCGGTGATTAGAAAATACTTTAAAATAAAAACCGTGAGAGCCCAAATTAAAAGCTAGCGCTAAAATTCTACGACAACCTGCCTTCAGTTCCAAATGACCTTCTATTCAGTCTACCTGACTATGATCATCGCAAGACCAAATCTCGTAAGAGACCCCGTGCAGTACTTAACCTTGAATAACCGGATTTAGGTAAACCCCTTTACTTGCAACTGAAATTAATTAAAAATCGCGATCAATATTTTTCAAATTTAAAAAGTATTCTTAATCCTTAAATTGCCAAATTGCTAGGTAACCCTCAGATCTGCATCAACCCCCAAAACTGACTAAACCCAAATGTGCAATAAACTGCCACACTAGGAGCCAAGTCAAAAATAAAATAGTAAATAAAAAAAAATTCGAGCCTCCATATCATGGGTCACTGAAATAATGTCACAGCATGAAGAAACGAACCATATATTGAGATTGGAGATTAAAGGCGTTCCGCGTCTGGTGCTCTGTCCTGTACGAAACTCCTTCTGTTCATTAACAGATTTCTTTGTTAAAAGGTTCCAGTATAATCAGGCTAGTGAGCTGTTGTGAATAATGATGGCTTACAAGATTTTAAAATGGGTACACTGGTAGGAGGACAGAAACGCAAATCGATGCACTTGGTTCCGAATCCAAAGTGTCTTTACAAACGTTTTCTATACGTTTTAATAATCAATCATATGTGTCAAAACAATGATTGGGAAATCAGTATGGAGAGGAAGCTGCTCGTACTTCTTACGGTTTCCTTTTTATTTTCAAAACACATGAAAGAAATAATACTTTCCGAAAATATAATTTTAAATCACTAATACTGAGATTCAAGATCTTATTTTCATTTTACATAAAGCAAAAAATTAATGATAACTTAATTCAAATATTTTTCCAGTGATGATGAATGATATGAATGATGCAAATATGAATCATTCTTGCTGAAGTTCGTTTTTTATTTTCCTGACAAAATTAGCAAAAGCAAAACAATATTTATTTAAATTTTTCAAGTGCAAATCTACCAGAAATGTTGGGGGAGTGGTTTATATTCTAAAACCACAATTAACATTGTTTATACGAAATTAACTTTAGAAGAGGTTCTCTAGAAATACCTAGACTGATAATTTGAGACTGTGATAAGTTTTAACAGTACAATATTTAAGGTAGAAACTAATTTATTTCATTTTAATTTCCCTGCAACACATGATAATGTATAGGGAAAGTATTGCATCTCGAAATCGCAACTCGAGTTTTCGACAGATCTACACGTTTTTAGACCTCTAGAACACGAAGCAACTATTTTTAGCGTGACGTCTGTGTGTGTGTCTGTCAGTGCAGATTTTGAATTCATTCTAACTCAAAAACTTATTGACCGAATTACATAAAATTTTACTGGTAAGTCACTTATGGGATACCCTGGTGCTGATTGGATTTTTTGCGAAATGGCAAGCAAAAATGTCTGTATCTAATCTAACTAAAGAACTAATAGACCAAATTTCACAAAATTTGTTAGATAAGTCACTTGTGGGTTACCCTGGTGCTGATTAGATTTTGCTATGATTCCTGCCTTTTTTTTTGCAAAATGATTCCTAACAATCATCAAAATCTAAAACAATAGATTATGTATGCTCAAATATATCAGTTAAATGCTTGTTTTATACGTAATTTTTGGCGAAAAAAAGAATAAGATAAATCCCTTTATACCAGGACTAGCCGTTATCGAGATATTTAAGTTTTTTTGCAGTTTAGCACGCCACCTTTGAAAATAAGTCCAGTTACCAAATGAAAACGAAAATTGAATTAAAAGTGCAAATTCAGTGTCATTTAAGATAATTATGGGTGTTATTTTGTGCAATTAAACTCAATGTAATGAATTATTGAAGAAATAAGAGGAACACGTGAATATGAGTCTGCAGGGAAAGTCATGTTCTGCCCACATCAGCTTTTTTGTTTTCATGTAAGATATTTATTCCTCGTCTACACAACATTGTGATTGATATAATTTCAGCACTGAATGAGAAAAAGAAATATGTCGTGTAGCAGATGGATCTACAAAAAGTTATTTAATTAGATGGCTCAGAACCACCACCAGTAATGAAAAGAATAGGCATTATAAATGAGGGACGTACTTTAACATTTAAGTATAGTACTGCCAAATAACTACAAACATTATTAGAACAAAGGGCTTCGGCAAGCATAAAAGGTATTTGGAATTAATAAGGAATGTTGTTTTCCTCGAGAAAACAAGCTGTGTGAAAAGAAAAAAAGCAATACCAATCATAACTGGGTAAATGATAAATGCTCTCAGTAACCTGTTAATTAAAATATCGGAAAGCTTTCATCTTATTTACAAGCAAAATGGTGTAAGTTGAAATTTTATTAAGTGTAAAAATGCTGATGTGGGCAACACAGGACTTTCATAGATTTTATGTTTTTCTATTAATTGTATAAATTAAAAATGTTTGTTCAAAAAATTAATATTTTATTGTTGCACCAAATTTTCAATTTACAAATACAGCTGCTTTATGTAGTGATTTGGCATATTTTTAAATGAAGCCAACTCATCAAATAAGAAAAAAGAAAAAAATATCTTGATAACATGTACAACGTGATTTTTTGTGATCAATCAGTAATGAATGATATTAGAAAATAAAAAGCATCAGCTTACTTATGATTCTTGTTGATTTAATTCTGGACTCATTTATGATTACTTTAACATTAATTATATCTCTTTAAATTAAACAAAAGTAGCTGATGCCGCCGACGCTGTTTGAAAATTTTGCGTGCCTCTGTCTCATATCACGAAAGCTATAGCATAAAAATATGAAATTCGGTATATTTACAGAGAAATTCTGAAGAAACGGTCTGAAATAAACAGTTTTTCGATTTAGATTGTAGTTTAGGAAATATATAATCAAAATCAAAGAAAAACATTTCAGTTTCGAGTTCGCATCCTGAACAGACCAATGATAGCAAGAGCACGAATTTTTGTAGGCATATACTTACATAGTTGAATTTTTGAAAGATGGAGTCCTTTTTTTAAAATTTCGATTCAGTTTATCAGTTATTATATGTTTTATGTAATTTTGAAGTGAACGCATTACTTCACCATGGGAAAACATTTAATTGGTTGAGCTGAATTTCAACTTCTCTGTGATTGGTTGCTGACAAAAACGTCAAACTGATGGCCGAGGACAGATTTATTGTAGAACTGAAAACATTAAAAGTATAGATATCTAATTTAAAACTTGACTACAACGTTAGTAAGTACACTTGGGCCAATATGGGCAATGATACATATTCGGTGAGAATTCATGATCTAAGATGACAGTTATTAAATAATCTAGCACAGACTTTAATTAGTTAGAAGTAGAGCATAATTTAGTAGCCTTCATGTTTGCCTTCATTTGCCTTCTGCCTTCATTGTCTAAAAGTGCCCTCCAGTTTTCGATTTGGATTTATTTGAATCTTTTCATATTAATAAAAACTCCAATAATCTTGTTAATGACTTGTCAACATCTTTATATTTCTCCAAAGTATGGCTTGACCATCTAATTTTTTGTTTCTTTGAGTTCATATACTCTGTTTCTCATTTTTTGCTTTTATTTTTTTGTTTTTATTTATTATTTTGTTTTTGTTTACTTCTCATGTTCATATTTTCACTATAGGTTTGTGCCATTAGGTGTCGCCACTATATTGTGATGTCGTTTAGCCATTTCAGCTTGGCCAACATTATTTTGCGCTTATTCGGGAGTTTAGTTCCAGACCCTTTGTACTGGTGATGAAAATTCAATAGATTTTTATAATAGATGTCTTGATTTTTATAATAGATGCTGATTAAATCCACAGCCATCTTACAACTCCTTGCTAAACGCAATTAATTTACGACACCTTAGATCTCCCGGGCCAACGGCCGTACCGTGCTGAAAACACCGGTTCTCGTTAGATCACCGAAGTCAAGCAGCATCGGGCGCGGTTAGTACTTGGTGGGTGACCACCTCGGAATACCGCGTGCTGTTGGCCATCTCGGGTGCGGTATCCCCGTGGTTTGCGCGCTAGATTTGCACGCTACCACAAATGCCGCCGTGTTCATGCGGAGTACGATCACGTTAAACATGTGGGTCCGTAAGTCCTTCCGAGAGGTTGGTGGTAGGGGAAGGAGGGTACGGTCCCTGTGGATGCCTCCCCCACTGGGTTCCGGTCTAAATTGGGTGGCACTTCCCGGCCGTCCATACAGTTACCTTACACCTTTCTGGTAGGTCGGACGGTCTGGGTCTCAACAACAACAACCTTAGATCTCCCGACAAAACGAACACGTTCTACAAACAATGAAATTTCCAATATGTGGAACTAAGAATACTATTTTCACCCTAAAGCGACAGTAGTTATCAAATAATTGAACTTCATTTTTCAAGATATGGAACTTTTATACATTTGCGTAAATTAAGGACCGTTTTTCCAATTTGATGACATTTTCTAAACGTGGCCTAGTTGGGGATATTTGGCGTGCGCTAATGCCAATCTATTAACGTTACTTGCTGCTTTTTTAATTTTATACAACTTTTTCGAAAAGTTTATCCGAAAACGTGCTATATCTCGAGAGAAAGGTTCTTCCTAGCATTCTAAAGTTGGTGCCATTCGTTTTCTAACGATAGATAGATTAAGCATGAAACGACTATTTATTTAACATTTACATTATTAAAAGTCCTGAATTTTTAATGATTTTTTCAAAAAATTATTTGAAAATGAGGGGACTTCCGCACTTTTGATTGCGCTTAAAATCAGTAGGGTTCCAGTATTTACTAATTATAATAATCTTACAGAAATTGTATTCGAAATGCTCCATTACTTCGTGAGATATTGCTTTCACAGACTCACGAGCGTGCACACACACACACGCACACACTAACATTCCTATACACGCCACCACCCCAAAATCATTCGATTCGAGTTCATTGATATTTGGAACGCTTTTTTCCGTCGAATACTTGAATTCGAATTTTCAATTCCTTCCCGACAATATTTTGGCTATACATTATACTATGTATGCAGGGAAAGTAATAATGACAAAAATTCAACACCGATGAAAATAACACACCGATTAATCAAAATAGTAATGCATGTTATATGCAGTGAGGGTGCTACCATCATTAATTTTGCAGCGGAAAATAATCAACACTCATATATCATATTCTATCAGAAGCAAAAATTTGATCTATTTATAAAGTATGCGGATTGAATTAAAGAGGAATGATAGGACTATTTTATAGCTAAGAAATATCTCCACATATCGATTATTATATTAAAAGGCTGCAAAAGATAAAGGAAATAGGAAAAAATCCGAACTGTTCAAAAACTATTTCAAAGTTACTCTTCTATAACTATTTCTCTCGGTTATTTATTTATCACGATGCCCCTTTATTTTTCTCAGGACGCTTCCGCCTTCTTTTAACTGCTTAATGAAAAATCTATTTTTTTTCCCGTTTGTTCCTCTTGATGTATATAGGTCACATTCAGCGTTATGGGATAGAACATTTTACAATGTCTTGATATGTGGCATTACTATTATTTACAATGGATAACTTTTAGTTTCTTTGCTTTCTTTTCCTTTTGAACTGTTATTTTCTTTATATGATAGACATTTTAGGCGAGGTTAGATTTTAGATAGTGTATAAGGATAGTATTAATAGTTTAATAAAACTAAAATAATTTCGTTAAAAGCTGCATGGAACACGAAATTAATAGTGCTGACCAATTTCGGAGGCAAGAAACATCTCTTTCGCCAGGACACACAAGAAACGCAACATTCACTCGTGAAAGCTAGATCCAAGGGTCTTTAAGGTTGGGTTATCAGCCCGGTAACCAATCAAAAAGTTATCAGCCTGACGTCGGTGAGCTTAACATTTCGTCATTCATGCGGCTACCGACCATCAGGAGAGTTGTTGCCAAAACACAGCAAATTTTACCATTATTACAATTAAACAAATTGTTTGTTAATTTTGAAGTGGTAATATCTAAAGGTAAATAGCCTGCGCAGAAAGTTTTAATTGTACTGTGCACACCTTTTTCAGTTAAGTCCTAGGAGATTCTTGGTCTCCTCAGTGATCCTGAGAACCAAATGCGCGCGTTTGTTATTCGCGGGACATCATATGTGTAGAGCCAGAATAGATGAGTTTCATGTGACGTCACATTCGCGATTCCACTGCACAGCGGCCATGTTCTTTGTAACATCGGTCTATCCGTACTATTGCAGAATGGGAGATTAAGATAACAATTATGCTATATAATAAAATGATAACGTTCATATTACTTGACAAATTTATTTCTTCATAATATATTGCATAGAAACATACAGAATTAAAATGTACTTTACTTGTGAAATAGATAAAAGAGAATAGTTAGGACAATTTAAGGTGATAAGAATATCAACACACCCAAGCGAATATAAATTTTTATAGATTTTCAATGTTCAACATCAAATAGTTAGCCTTATTATCTACCAAATAAACAATATGAACTGATTATTTCGCAAATTAGTTAGTTTATTTAATTATAATAAATATATTAAGATTTACACGCTATTGCATTAAAATAAATTAAATAAATAAGCATCAAAAGTACCTTGACTTCTTGTTTTGTAGCCTGACTCGGAGTAACTGTAAAATATAGCGTTACATCAGACCATTCGACGGATGGTATCAGAACAGGCGATCGAGAATAACTTTGTATTGGAATAATATATGAATCGTCAGATAAACCCCTAATAATTAATTCCTCTCTATACCTCTGTTGGCCTTCTAAACGCAATTTTTCGACATAATCAGTTAATTTCATATTGTAAATCTATCTATATTAAGAAAAAGTCGCTACACTACGTTAACAACTAGCACTTTAACATTGAAAGAATATCGTGATGGCGGACTGCGTGTACAAAGAGTATGGCGGTGAATGTGACGTCGGTGCAACTCATCTATAAAAAAATTCAGTCATGCCCGGGATGAAGGACTGGCTAGATTAACGATTGATGTAAGAATAGCAAACCCGACTGAAACAAGAAAAGGTGGTTGTCAACGGCGAGAGAAGAAAACAAGAAGGAATAAGGAGTATTTCAGAATATGTAAGAGAAAACACACAAAAAGTAAGGCTCTTAAATGTACAGGATAACACAACCGCGATTTTGACTGCAATCGGTCCAGTCAGGAGATGTCTGCTTGTGCAATTTCAACCGCGTGTGCATGTCACATGGCTGATATTTGATACGTAATTTATATATAACATAGGCACTTTTACTTTTAAAAAAATGTACCAATCATTCAAGAAAGTAGTCTAGAATGTTTTGATTTTATCGAAATCCCGAGAAAAGGATAGGACAGTAACCCCATTTTCGCCATGTGCAGCCATTGCTTCAGCTGGGAATCAAGATAAGATGGCCGCTGTTGCGCCAGCCTGTATATTTAGGAGCCTTAACAAAAAGGACGAAGTCAAACACAAAATGTTCATATGTAGCACGGCACGTGCTTTAGCTAAGCAAATGGCGGGAAGTGAAGAAATTTCACATGCTTCAGTCGCGTTTGCAGTTCATATATTAATCGCGTATCTAGTTCTCACGATTGAAGGTTGCTCTTCTTGTATGTCCTCACGAAGAAGGGTGTTTCTTACCTCCGAAACCGATCGTCATTATTAATTTTGGGTTGTATGCTGGTTTTTTCAAAGCTGTTTTAATTTTATTACTTTGGCAGCAGTTTGAGATGTACGTACAGTTACTGTAGTTTAGATATATGTAGAGTTAAGCTATATTTACGAGCATGCAAGTGTCATACCCCTAGTAGTAATCCAATATTTGCTTATTATTGGCTCCAATATTGGATCAATATGAAAATCTGGACATTTTGACGGAATTGGCTCAATATTGGATTAAAATATTGGGACAATATTACTCCAGTATTTCCAATGTAACACCAATATTGGCGTAATATTGTAAGCCAATCTATATCTAGCCAATATTGGAGGCCAATGTAACCCCAATGTTTGCCAAATATTGGGATATACAATACCAAGGGATACCAAGATGTACAATATTGTACCAATATTAAATGCCACTAGGGACTTTAGTCCAACCATTTGGCTCATTTGTACTGTGTTCAACTTTGAAGATTGTTTTATTCATACCATTACTCATGCATTTTGGCTGGTATTCATTTTCAAGATAAATATAGGTTGAAAAAGAATAGTGATCAATATAACTCGTTGTAGATTTATGTGAAATACAGTGTGTCTTTCAGGACTTTTTGGTGTGTGTGTGTGGGGGGGGGGGGGCGAACGAAATTTTAGGGAGGGTACTTTTGTTTAAAAAAATTTATTTATGTATTTATTTAATTATTTTTGAAAATTATACAGCTTCGACAGATTAATAGAATGCTTTTCTATTTCGTCTAAATTGAACTTCAAATAACCAAGTTATCGACGATGAAATATTTGGGTGTAATGTTTGCAGTCACTCTACCGGGTGAAAGTGTGATCCGCGCAAGTGATAAGCGCTTATTGGCGTATAGCACAAATGCTGATGCATACACGTATGTGGCAGATCTAACAGTTAATATCTTTACACTTCTCTACCAGAATTGCTTTACAGTTTAAAAAGTATATAATAAACTGCATATTGGGTTATGTATTGAATTCTCACATATTTTTACTGGTATCACGTCAATTACTCAATAGAATTATGACGGTCAGTACAGCTGCCCATGGGGGCCACATTCTTTACTGAATAAACAGGTTTATTTTGCATATCTTTGTTTGTTCCTTTAATCATTTGCAGACTCGCTCGTCTGCCGGTAATTTGATTTGCATATATCTACGTGCATTTCTTCATGGTGTTGCAATTTCACTTTTGACGACTGTATTATACTTGTTGTATGTTGTTATAACAATTGAAGCATTTGCTGTTGATTTTTGTTAAGAGTTCCAGATTTATTTGTCATTTAATGTACTTGTCAAGATTCCTTTTGCTCACATACAGCTCAAACTGCTGCTAAAGAATAAAAACAACATAACTTTGTTAAAAAACACATTCTATATAAGAATAACTGCTTTGAACGAAATTATGTTACTTTGTTATATATATATATATATATATATCTTACATAATAAAGGAAGATGCCTGTGTGTGTGTGCAGTCTATAGCAATGATATTTGGACGCCGTATGGCCTTGAAATTTGGTTCACATGTATTTCAGGACCCAAATAGGTGCAACTTGGCGTTATTTTCAATCCATAATGATTAACAGAAAAATTTTAGTAAATGAATAAAAAAAGTATATATATATATATATATATATATATATATATATATACTTTCGTCCGTTTTATATCTCTTCGATTTTTTTATTACGATGGGAAAAAATTGACGTACCAGCCGACGTTTATTATTTAAAAGCAGCTCTTTAATATATTACAGATTGATTGCTCCAGTAGAAAAAAATAATTTTTTCAACCCATCCGTTGATTTAGTTTCAGTATTTAAGCCAGTGAAGTTTTATAATTTTTAAAAATTTTTTAATCTTCTTCAAGTTGACAAGGCGTTTACTTAAAAACTATAAAAGCTTTTTAAAAGCAGACTATAAATATAGAAACTAACGAAGCAAGTAAAAAAAAAAAGAAAGAAAAATAAAACACGAATCCAAAATATTAAAATATTGAAATTATTTTCATATATTCATGAATGTCAATTCCGACAAAACACGAATAAATTGTTAAAATTTTAATTTATTAGATTTGGAGCTATAACCCCGGGAAGTGTTTACATTTTTCGTAACACTATGGTTTCAGTCGGATACCCCGGCCATAGAATTCATCCAGTTCATATAAAAAAATGCTGTGGGGAATGCTGAAGATCTCAGGGAATGAGGCTTGATAATCTGCAAGGAAAGGTTTAGACGTTGTGTTTTACAGATAATAAAGTGGATGAAATATATAATTTCATTTTATTTTGCCGTTTGTGAGCGTCACTTTTCCTCTGAACTGTTTGTTTCGTTTATTCAGTTTTGTTTCGTTTATTCAGTTTATTTAGTTTTGAATGCATATTACAATACCATTATAGCTTGAATAATTAAGTACTGATTAATAAATACACTTTTTGATTTGATCAAATTATAACATATCACTGTTTATTGTTTAATTAAAAACGCTTATAAGAAGTTAAAATTAATGTTTAAAAAATATATAAGACGGGTACATGCATAGTCTTCTATTACTCCATGCATAACTGAATGTATAGCTAAAATGCATCTTGTAGGCTCCAACTATGAAGAAATACAATAGTTTTAGAAATTAAATGAGTAGAGTGCCATCGGCCAGATAGAGATTTGTGGTCAGTTTGAGTTGGGATATATGATTCTTAACACACACAATTGCACCCAAACTATTTAACACCACGCGTTAGATGCAGTGGCTGCAAAAAGACTGATAAAAAAGTCAGACTTTTGGAGCCACTGCATCTCCAAAAGTTCTACAAGGGTTTGCAGCAGACATTTTGAAATGAGTACAAAAGATCTTTAGAAACACTGCAAAATATTTGAAGGTATTTTTCTAAGGATACGATGATTTATGAAAGCTATTTTTGGGGAATGTTGTCCTGTATAAGTTCATTAAATATTTATATAGGCCTGATTTTGAATGCTAAATAATTTATATTTGTTTTTTAAAGCAATTTTCCTTTACTCTATTTATGGCTGATGAATATGGTGATTTATGGCTAATGAATGAAATAAAATGCGCAAAATTTTAAGATTGGAAACAGTAGACGGATATTTTTGTGAGGAACAGAATGTACATTTGTGTATATACGTGTTTAATAAGTTACTGAAAAAAAATCTACAAGATGAACTCTAAAAATATCTTGGAAGTCATTTTACCTTACTTACGAATTCTGCCCATTTATCTTTATTTAGTCATGCTTTTCACTTCGCTTCAGGAAAGCCAAATCTGTTTTGGATAGAAAAACTTGGAGCTGTTTCTAGCTAATATATTTCGCGATTGAATTTCAGGTTACTGAAGAGAAGTTTTAAGAATATAAATATTTTACTCGGTTTTCTGAGCTACTTTTTTAACCATGAGAAATTCTTTGGATAATATTTAAATGAATATTCTTTATTTGCTCATGACCCCGCGTTTTTCATATATACTCTTGAGAATTAAAAGAAAATTAAGGATGTTTGTTTGAAGTGCACGTGGGGTTACCCGCCTAGTATTATACTTAATTTAAAACAAAAAACGCCATCCTTAATATCTATTCAAGTTCACCCAAACCTCAATTTTCTTATAAATGGTTGATTTTAAAAGTTATTGCTTTTTTGAGTAAAAATACGTATAAAATTATCATTTGCATGTCAAAATTAAACAATTTAAATTGATGAAATGCCTATTATTTTGGTAGCATATCTTGTTTCTTTTACTGGGAACATCCTACAGAAATCTTCGTATCCCCTAAGGTATAAAAAATTTAAATCAAGATTCGGGGGGGGGGGGGGGTGCATAAAGTGCTTCTCTGCCTACTCTACCAAATAAAAGTCAAAATTTTGAGCGGTTGTCAAGTCGAAAGATAGAATAGATTGATGATAATGTAAATTTAAAACTATTGGAATCTAAATAGAATCATCATCGAGTAATGTAATCTAAATAGAAATATAATCAGGGAATGGAATCTCAATAGAATTATAATGGGAGAATGGAATCTAAATAGAATTATAATTCTTACCGGTATCTAAATACAATTATAAACGCGGAATGGAATATAGATGTAACTATAAAATCGGGAAATGAAATCTAAATAGAATTATTATTGGAGAATAGAATCCAAATACAATTATTATTGGGGAATGAAATCTAAATAGAATGATTATTGGGGAATGAAATCTAAATAAAATGATTATTGGGGAATGAAATCTAAATAGAATTATTATTAGGGAATGGAATCTAAATAGAATTATATCCGTGGAATTGATAAGGGATTTGTAAATGAAAGTTTTTATACGATTCAGATCTTTGCTTGCATGTTATAAAATTCTGCGGGAAATGAATACTATGTGCTTGTTCTTTATAACATAACATTGTATGAAATAAGGTTAGTTTTAACATATGAAAGTAAAGTGGCATTATTGAATGCAACAATATTAGAATGAAGACAATATTAGATTCAAAATATTATTAGCGATTCATGAAAACAATGTTCAACTGTAATGAAAACAATGTTTAAATGATGAAATCAATATTTAATTATAATAAAAGAAATGTTTGACTTATAATGAAAGCAATGCCTAGCTTTATCCCCCGTACAAAGGTGAAGATTTTCCAAACCTAGTTGTAATTTTATAAGTTATACTATTTTATAAAAATTATAGGCTATTGATGTAAAAGTGCATCAGTTTACATATTTTTGGTTTAGTTAAAGATAAAACTCAAGTTCTATTAAATATTTGTTTTGCAAGATATTTTCAAACGAAATACGTAAATAGCACAAATGCCATTATCTTAACTCTGAAACGTTTATTTTTCCAAAATATTGATATCAGAGATATAAAGCATAAACACTTTAATACATTTAAAAAAAACGCTCGAAGACAATGTCCTTATATAACTTACATTGAAATACCCCGACAGTTCGATCATGATGTAGAAATTATACATGCAGATCATTTATTTAAACAGACTCAAACATCCAAAAATGTTTTCCTTCACATATAATTTACGTATGAGGCGATCAGAAAATAATTTCGTTCCACAGACAATCACATAACTAAGACAAAATAGTTCGATTTAAAGTTTTTGCGTTTAAGCGTCTATGAATTATTCATACATGCAGACGCAACAAACAATGCACATTTAACGCTAATAGTTCGATATAAATTTTAATATTTTATATCGAAAATATAATATCTTTTTCATTCAAATGTAATTGAAATAATTTTTACTTCTTTTGGAAAACCAAAATTGACACCTATCAATGCAAAGTAGTTTAGAAGCTCTAGAAGATTATTTGATACAAATATTCTAAAAGTTTTGATGTATTATAGCGTCTGACATTAAAATACATTTTTTTATAAGTATAGATTATTGTATTTTTAAAGAAAACATTCTCTTTGCTTCACTATATATATATATATATATATATATATATATATATATATATATATATTGTTACGAAGTATCCTCTCAAATTGAGGGTGTACTCCCATGATACAAAAAGTGTCTGAATTTCTGGATAACTAATACTTTTTTTAAAGCACCAATAAGTGTAAACAGGAACAATATACTGCTAATAACTCGATAGCTAACTTACAAGATCACAAATATCAGATACAATAAAACAGCAATTAACTACCTTAGTTACTTGAATATTTATAAAAAAATACTCCTTAAATAGCTATTTATACATGCTAACTGAATTTTGTTTGAACACTCACCCCCGTAGGCAATAACTGGGTCGAGAATCAGAAGCAAATTTTATACAGTTTTTGCTCAATTACTTAAGAAAGCAGATTCGATTAACAAACAAAGATTGATACATACAAGCAATTGATCGTTGATTCCGTCATCTGATCAATTGGCGTGGTACAGCAGAGCAATATTTCCAGACTAAAACATCTGTAACATGACCACCGCTATCACATCAGTATAATTGAACCTACGTGTTAACTCAATAAGGAAGACGCAGGTATATTGTATTTCTTTTCATATATCCGACGGCCTAAACTATCGAGACGCCAGAGTAGACTAGCACATGAACTATGCAAATCGGGAGGACTGGAATCATAGCCATCATGATCTTCAACTAGACGACAATTGCTAACTTTCTAACTGCATAAAATCTAGAACACTACGACCCATGTTCCGTCCAGGCGCAGGTTCAACAACACTTACTAACCAACAGATCGGTACTTCTATATCTCGATGAACGCCATTACTACAGAATTAAAACAAAGCCCTATCGAAATTCATACGAACTGATAATACTGACTCATATAAAGTGAAAATATGCGGAAACTCACTGCACAATTGCCATTCGAATGAAAACAGGCTTTTCTTTCAAAACTCTCTGATGAAATATTTCTATCCAGGTGTTGCCACGTGTTGAAGACCCAGACCGACCGACTCGTCGACAAGGACATGAGTAACCGTTTGGTCGGCCGGGGGTGTTGCCACGTGTAAAGCAACTCATCCGATCGGTTACCAAATTAAACGGGCCTTACAGCATACAAACTACAATAGCTGCTTGGACTCAGGCAGACTTCATGGGAACGAAAACCGTCATGTGACTGGAAACTTGGCTACGGGAGCATTACAAGGTTCATTCATAAATATTAATTTCTTCAAATAACGTTCTTTACTACGTATTTGATATCAGTCATACTCTAATTATTCGGAGTTCAAGTCGAAGGAGTATTCACTGAAGCCGTCTTATTCCATCAGAAAGAAGCCACATCTATAACTGTACCCATTAACAGATTCAATTAATAAAAGAAAACATTTAATTTGGATATTGAAAATGTGATGGCAGATTTACGCAATTTTGGAAATTTTGATCTTGGGGAGCTGTACAGTATTCAGGACAATAAATGTCAAAAGTAGTCGAAGTCGAATTTTAAGCAATGAATTCAAGGTTGCATCGAATAATGGAACTAGACGACAAGGCATCAATTTATGATACTAAATCTGCCCATATTTATGGACCTTAATATGGATCAACAGAAACAAAATGTACTCCATCTTGCTATCAGACCACCTGATTTTGGTGTGAGACCACCATCACAGCTCTTATGCGATCCGCTGCGTAAGTGGACAGCCCTACAGAGGTGCAGACATATAGAATATGCAGTATATATGATATTTAAAGGTTTTTACAAAATCGCATAGTAGTTAATTGCTTTAAATTTACATTAGCGAAATTTTAAGCACACCAACATAGTAAATTTTCATGTCGCTTCACACCAAGGTTCACGCGTTTCTTCATAGGCAACCGATTTTGTCTGGAAAATGTGGTTCGCGGTTATTTGCTCAGCTTATTTCATTTAGCTGCTGTCATATGTAACACAGTTTTCTAGATTCTAATCTAATCAAAGGATTTTCTCATACGATTATATATTAACTGAAATTCTTTATTATATAAAATATATTTTTAAAATATTATCGATTTATATGGACAGTACGGAAAATATTCTCGCAATAATAATGGCTTGCAGAATATGATTATCCTTTTTAGGCTGAAACTAAGGCAGGATTTTTTCTACCAAAAATCTCGTACTGCACAACGGACATTATTAGCAACATAAATAAATTGCGAGAGGGAGGGAGAATTGGAAATTTTTTATAATTTCTCAGTTGGAAATTTTTTGAAATTTCAAACTTCAAAATATGGGTACATTAGTTACTTTACAATAAATAATTGATATAATTTTATAATATAATTTTATAATTTTAATGTAATTTTATAATTAATTGAATATCAGGGGGGGGGAGAATACCGCCCTTCTTTAGATAACTTGATCACGAAATTTAAACTCAAATGCAGATTTGCCCAAGTGGTGGCACTCGAACAAGGATAACGCTTAGACAACATATTTAAAACCAACTAAATTATTAAAGTTTATTTAAAAAATTAACAAATATTGGTGTACTTAATGTAATATGTAACTGTAATAAAATATGATGCATAAATATTAATGCAAAAATTTTCAACACTAGCAAAATTATTTTAATCGAAAATTTTACTCTATTTTATGGAAGTTGAACAGCGTTGTATAAAGAGTGAAAAGTTAGAATGAGAAACATATTAAATATATGTTTTTGCCACTGCTTGTTTTGTTTCTGGGGATTAATTCATTCATACACATAAAACGTATTGCGCACTTTTTGCGAAATAAAAGAGCTTATCTTACAGTGAGAGCATTGCCATCTGAGTTAACAAAGTACATTTACGGCAATTAGAATAAAGACAATTTAATTATTTTGAAAAAATGTATCCGCTAAATCCCAATAGCAACGCTGAAAAAATGTGATAAAGAGCCGTTCATTTACACTGCACAAATTCTTTTCGCACTGCACAAATTTTGCACCAATGTAAGTTAAAAAAAACCCTGAATTAAGTGATATCCATATGTTGCCGTTGAAAAAAATTATTTATAATCTGTGGGGCTACAAATAAAACAAAATGAAATAAGACTGGAAATGGAAGAATTAGTGTCTATATAATTAATAGTAACACTGAAGAAATGTGATAAAGAGCCGTTTATTTACACTGCACAAATTCTTTTCGCACTGCACAAATTGTGCACCACTGTAAGTTAAAAAGCCCTGAATTAAGTGATATCTATATGGTTGCCGTTGAAAAAAATTATTTATAATCTGTCGGGCTATAAATAAAACAAAATGAAATAAGACTTGAAATGGAGGAATTCGTGTCTATATAATTAATAGCAACACTGAAAAAATGTGATAAAGAGCCGTTTATTTACACTGCATAAATTCTTTTCGCACTGCACAAATTGTGCACCACTGTAAGTTAAAAAAACCCTGAATTAAGTGATATCCATGTGGTTGCCGTTGAAAAAAATTATTTATAATCTGTCGGGCTATAAATAAACAAAATGAAATAAGACTTGAAATGGAAGAATTATTGTCTTAGGTGTGGAATTTTATAATTCCACACCTAAAAGTAATTTCAATTTCCACAGCAAAGCTCTCGATTTGCGCTACTGCGTCACGAAGTATTGACATACCTCTTTCGCATGCCATTTGTGTACTTCGTGGAATCAGCATAAAGTAAAAAATTCCAACTTTATGTAAATATGCCCCGGGACGCAGTGAATCAAACACCTTTCTACTTTTTTCACATTGGGAAAGTCCTTTTCCAACTTTTGTTATGGAACTACAATATTTTTGTACTAAACTTAACTCGTTTTACAATTTTCTAATTGACTTTTCCTCTATCTGCAAAAAGGGCATAGTTAGGCCCTAACCCCCACAAAAATGGGGCTCACAAGGTCTACTCTGGTCTCACTGTGTAGGTCATATGATGTTTCTTATACAACGTCACAAGAAGTACATAAATAGCTGCTATAGTTCGTGAAATATTGAACGGGGAAAGACTTTCCTTGTAACCCAGTATAGGGAAGCTTGAATTAAAATTTTTAGTGTTTTTAATTACAATTTATAAAATATGAGTAATCGATTTTTGTTTTTTTTCTGCGTACTATTTTTCACACGAACTTGCTGTATTTTACGAATAGAAAACAACTATGATACGACTATGACGAACTATAATGCAACTTGTATCAAAGAGAAAAAAATTATATTAAAATAGAAACTAGGGATAAAAATATATTGTTTTAAATTTTCTGGAAAAATAAAAAACGTGGAGGAGGGAAGCTAAATATAATTCAAAGCTTCTTGCCGCTATGGATCTAAATGGTATTAAAATTGTATTAGCATAAATTCTTTGAGGTCGAAGAATGTTGACAATTGTAAAAAAAAATATATTTAATTTTTAAAAATAAAAAACCTTGATAACGATATCTCTCAAAAATGTTTTTTTTGTTTCATTTTGATACTGATTATGAAGTAAGTAAATCTATAATTTGTAGTTAGACTTGCAACAATTATAATTGTTGCAAATCTAACTTGACACTACAGGGGAATAGAAAAACCGGCAAACCTCCTGTAAGTTATAAAGTCCATCTTATAAATTCTATTTATAATTAAAATCTAAGTGTCTCTTAACAAAACTGACTGGATGATAATCAATCGATTTCTGAAATATTTATTGAAAATTCTAATGATATTTTTCTATATTTCAATAAAAAATGTATTCTAAATTGATATCCAAAATTATTTCTGTTGCTATAGTAACCAATTAATCAAAGTACACATAATGGGCGCATGAAGATATAACTGAGTAATTATCCGGCCATGGTGTTCATAATGTGTCATGGTGTCTGTTCATAATGTGTTATAATTTCTGTTGCTATAGTAACTAATTAGTCAATGTGCACATAATGGGCGCAAGAAGATAGAACTGAGTAATTAGTCGGTCATGGTGTTCATAATGTGTTTAAGTTTGCCTTGTTACTAGTGTAAAGAATCTGGAATATGACTAAATTAGAAAACTGAAATGTCTGACAATTTAAATATTTTTCATTCAAATTACCGAGGAAATATCCTTGATTTTGTAGAATTTAAATGTGCTTTTGGAGCCTCGATGATATGTGGCGATTTAATATGGAAAGCATTTTTTTAATAGAATCTAAGAACAAACAGATGTCGTCTTTATTTCCATATATTACGTTCCTGTGAATCATATAACATCATCAGTTTACTCTGCATTTAATGGCATTGTGCAGGAGGAAACGCTAGACGTATTTTCCTGACATTTAACTGCTCATGAATAATGTATATACGTGGGTTAAATGCACGATGAAAATTTTCGCGAATATTAGTTTTATAAAGCGTTATTACTATTTTTATTCAAATGCATTTGAAATAAATTTTCTTTTTTTAAAAAAAAGGAGCAAATAACCATAAGTCCCTTGAGATAAATGGGTAATAAACGTTTTAAATGAATTAGATAGCAGAATTTTATCGAAATATTTAAAAAGTGGCCTATTAGATGTTGAACAATTTTGTAACTATCCTACATGATAATTGATGATTGTACATGATGACTGTATTTCAAAGCGTTATTGTAACACATTTGGTTTCACATTAAATATAATATAT